>WOXC01006929.1:0-117201 GCA_011680675.1 Gymnobelideus leadbeateri | reverse complement strand
ATTCTTCTGTGCCTTGGAACTGTGACCAGGGTCCCTGCTCCCTTGTCACTATCCATAAGTGCTCCTCTCTGCCTTGGAATTGTGATTCATAACTTTGAATGGGAATTGCCAAACAGCACCAGCTGCACCCAGTGCCAGCAAAGTCCCCTGCTGGTATTGCTGAACTCAGGGCTGGCCCTCACTTTGGCCCTCTCAGCCCTCTCCTGCTGACTTCTTAATTTGTCTTAGACTGAAAAAAATTTCTCAACCTGATCTTTTATTGGCTCTGCTTCTCCAGAGTTTGTTTGCAGTATTATTTTAGAGTTGTTTAGATGGGAATGTTGGGAAAGTTTGGCTAGCATGGCCTCTACTCTAGAGTCTTTGGCTCTATTCTCAGGAAGGAACAGTTCTAACAAGTTTCCAACCTTTGAAGTCACAAAGAAAGAAGTTACCAAGAAACTAAGAAATTGGAATTTTCTGCCTTATAAGCCTACAGAAAAAGCAGTGGGGAGGGAGAGTAGGAAAGGAGAAAGGAGAAGGAGTAAGGAAGCACACAAATAGGGAACAAGCAGCCTACTGGATGGAAAAAGTTTAGGCCAGAATTTTCTAAAGGATCCCACATTCAATAGCTTAAAAGATTTTATTGTTTGACTTGGTCACAAGAATGAAATTTTGTCAGAAGAGTCATTTCTCTGCACTGATGTGTAAAAAGAATTGCCATTAAAGTCACTGGGCTCCATTTTGTTTTGTTTTCTTTTTTTTCTTTTTTTACCTTCTACATATCTTTTGAAGAACTCCTGGGTGGTGTGGGAGAGGGATTTCTCTCTCCTTCCTTACCCCACAAAGGACTCATCAATTATAACTGAGTGGAAGAAATACATGGGATATTTGTGTGCTCCCTCCAGCCTACCCAGTACAAAAGGTGAATTCCTATATGATTTAGGCCTTTTACTCCCTTTTCTGGGCATAGATAAAAAAAAAATCAGAGCCCTAATAGTGAACTTTCCTGATCCAAGAAATGACACTAGTCAGGGCAGGGGTAGAATACGCTGGAGAAGCATGTAGAATCTCCCAATTCTCTCCTACATGGCTTAAATATGGAAGTGTAGATAATATTATTCTGAAAAACTTACCTCAGTTAGAGGATGGTTAGATCCCAGGCTCTAGCTTTTACTTAGAGAGGGGAAATTTCTTGGGCAGCAACAGTACCTCTTGCTTAACCGTAAGTTGGTAAGTTAAGAGATCTGGCACATTTTGAAAGAAGAAATTTCTCATTTTGGAGAAAGAAGACCATATGAGCCAATGAAGCTGGAGAAGGAAGAGTAAGGGTCCCTGTTGTTTATGAGAAAACAGACAGAAATATATTTGGAGATTTCCCAAGTAAAGTCTGAATAGGGATATGAGTCCCTAACAAGAGATTGATATCTTTAGGGTAGCTTCTAGGATTCAAATAAGCCCAGGACTTAAGTGTGCTGTGCCATAAATTACAAGGCTAACATAAGATATTTTCCTAAAGCTTTTGCTAAAATATAGGCTATGCTATCTTTCATATTCCTATGATCTATCAATCTAGAAGTCTGTTAAACAGAGAAATAGGATTTTCTTGTAAGACATGTTTCTGAAGAAGCCATGCAGGAATTCTGCGATCATTGCTTCCTTTTCTAGGTATCAACTAATTATCCTTTAAATAAAACATTCTAGAATTTTGCCAGAAATTGAACTTAGGGTCACTGGTCTAATATTTGAAGTTTCCACTCATTCTATTATTGAAAACTGGAACAGTCTTCTTTCAGTTCTGCAGTACCATTCCCATCTACATGAATATTGCAACGATTATGAACAGAAGCTCAATAGTTAGATCCACCAGTTTTTTGAGTACCCTGGAATATAGCTTATCTGTATCATGTAGTTTGAACTCATCACCATTAATTATGTGCTTTCATATCACTTCCATGCTGACTGGGGATTTTGACCTCCAATTAGACTTTTCTGATCTTCCCTTTCCAGTTCAAGGGTCATTCTCTTTGGCAGAAAACAAAATAAAAGAGAAACAACATTAGAATGAAAATTTTCTATCTTCTTCCTGTGGCCCATTGATTGTTATATCTTCTAAGACCTTGCACTATGGTCAAAGAAATTTGACCATTTACTTTTCCTCAGTATAGCTCTTTTGGATGTTCTTAAAATTCCATGACAACCTCAACTTGTATCTAATTTATATTCTCATAAAACTATGTCATTCTTTTGTATTCCTTGTCCATTGCATATCTCTGCTTTCACCTTCTTTAGATACCTTTCTAAAAAACTGAAGCCAACCTATTCACTTTAAAGGGAATCTTTTCCTCTCTGTTGGAGTCACTTTGCTTAATGTCTTCATAAAGTCATTCTTGAGAACTTCCTATTCTTCCTGGGCTGATTTTAATATAGTACTTTAATCCACTAGATCTCACCTATCCCTTTTGAATTTTTGCTTTCCCTTTTAAAATTGTTTCTTTGTTTTAAATTTTCTTTTATTAAATTTGTTTATCTACTTTTAGTTTACAACATTCAGTTCCACCGTCCCTTGAGTTCCAAATTTTTTTCCCCTTTCCTTCCTTCCTCCTCCCGACCGCCCCACATGGTGGCATGCAATCTGATATAGGCTCTACAAATACCTTCACATTAAGCATTAGCTAGGTTGTTAAGCAGCGTTATAGCCAATGAAGTGAACAACAAGAAAGAAGGAACAAAATAAAACTAAACACAAAAGAGAAAGGAAGTAGCTTGCTTCAATCTGCATTCAAACTCCATAGTTCCTTTTGTTGGATGTAGATATCCCTTCCATCCTGAGTCTTTTGGAATTGTCTTCTACCCTGCCATTGCTGAGAGGAGCCCAGTTTATCTAAGTTAGTAGAAACAGATACTATGTGTCTGTAATTGTGTACAAAGTTTTCCTGGTCCTCACTCAGCATCAAATCATATCTTATAGCACAATAGTTTTCTATTACATTCATATAACACAACTTGTTTAGCCACCCCAATTGATGGACATCCCCTAGATTTCCATTCCTTTGCCACTAAAAAAAGAGCTGCTGTAAATACTTTTGTGCAATCTGGTCTTCCTCCCACTTGTATGATCTCCTTGGATACAGTCTTAGAAGTGGTATTGCTGGGTCAACGGGTATGCACTTTTTTATAGCTCATTGGGTATAGTTCCAAATTGCTCTCCAGGATGGTTGGATCAGTTCACAACTCAACCAACAATGCATTAGTGTTCCAATTTTTCCACATCCTCTCCAGCATTTATCATTTTCCTCCAGCATTTATCATTTTCCCCCAGCATTTATCATTATTATTTGTCATCTTAGCCAATCTGACCAGTAAGGTGTGGTACGTCAGAGTTGTTTTGATTTGCATTTGTCTAATCAATGTGATTTAGAGCATTTTTTCATATGTTTATACATATCTTTAATTTCTTCCTCTGAAAATTGCCTATTCATATCATTTTAGCATTTGTCAATTGGAAAATGAGTTGCATTCTTATAAATTTGATTAAATTTTCTATATATTTTAGAAGTGAGTTTTTTTATCAGAGACATTGGTTGTAAAAATCCTTTCTCAATTTTCCATTCCCCTCCTAATCTTGGTTACATTGGTTACTTGGTTACATATTTGAACAAAATCTTTTCAATGTAATGTAATCAAAATTATCCATTTTGCATTTTGTAATGCTATCTATCACTTGTTTTGGCATAAAATCTTCCCTTCTCCATAAATCTGAAAAGTAAACTATTCCTTTGCTCTCCCAGATTGCTTACAGTCTCAGCCTTTATATCTAGACCATACACCCATTTAGACTTTATTTTGGTATATGGTGTAAGATATTGGTCTATGTCCAGTTTCCACAATACCATACTATTTTCCAGTTTTCCCAGCAGTTTTTGTCAAATAGTGAATTCTTATCCCAAAAGCTAGGGTCTTTGGATTTGTCAAACAGTAGATTACTATAGTCATTGATTTCTGTGTCTTGTGTACCTAATCTATTCCACTGATCCACCACTTTATTCCTCAACCAGTACCAAGGAGTTTTGATGGCTGCTGCTTTATAATGTAGTTTAAAATCTGGTATGGCCAGGCCACCTTCCCTAGCATTTCTTTTCATTAATTCCCTTGATATTCTGGACCTTTTGTGCTTCCAGATGAATTTTGTTACTATTTTTTCTTAGCTGTATAAAATAATTTTCTGGTAGATTTATTGGCATGGCACTAAATATGTAAATTGAATTAGGTAAAATTGTCATTTTCATTATATTAGCTAGATCTATCCATGAGCAACTGATGTTTTTTCCAACTATTTAGAAGTGACAATTTGTGTGAAAAGTGTTTCATAATTGTGGTCATATAGTTCCTGTTTTGTTTTGGCAGGTAGATTCCCAGGTATCTTATAATGTCTACAGTAAATTTAAATGGAATTTCTCATTCTATGTTTTGCTGTTGGACTTCATTAGAAATATATAAGAAGCCTGAGGATTTCTGTGGGTTTATTTTATATCCTGCAACTATGATAATTTTATTTATTATATCGAGTAGTTTTTTACTTGATTCTCTAGGATTCTCTAAGTATATCATCATATCATCTGCAAAGAGTGATAGCTTAGTCTCTTCTTTGACCAACCTAATTTTTTAAAATTTCTTTTTCTTCTCTTATTGCTACTGTTAACATTTCTAGTACTAATTTGAATGGGGGAGGGTGTGATAGTGGACATCCTTGTTTCCTCCCCAATCTTATTAGAAATGCTTTTGAGGTGGAGCCAAGATGGCAGAAAGGAAGCAGTAATTTCTCTAAGCTCCTCCCTGAATCCCTCCAGTGAAACACCTTAAAAAGTGAATCTGAACGGATTCTGGAGTGACAAAATCCACTTGGAGACAGAGTGTGGCAGAATCCAGCCCAGGAAAGTTCCCTGTGCATCCGGACAGGGTGAGAGCAGAGAATGTGGAGTCTACACTGCTCAGACTTAAGAGCAGAAAAGCAGACTATACCAGAGAGAGAAGAAGCCCCAGCCTGCAGACTTACCAAGAACAAATCACAGTCATCTCGCTCTCATCACATGAGGGAATAGGGGGGATCATTGGAGCCAAGTAGAAGAGAGCTCAGGCCCCCAGTGGAGACAGCAGCTTCTCCTGTAGCTATAGGCCCCCAACATGGAAGTTTAGAAATTGCCTGCCTGTATAATGAAGGGGCTAGAATGGCAAAGTAAATTCTAGCTGCTCTGATCCCCCCATCCTTCCTCCATTAAGTAGAAAACCCAAAGATAAGCTTCCCACCCAGATTGAAATCCAAAGTTAGTGGAAATAGCCTCAGCCTTGGGAGTCTTCAAGAAGACTGTAACTGAGACATCCAGGAGTCTGAAGAGGAGAGAGGGAGGGGTCCCAACAAGCCCTACCTCACCTGACCAGCAAAAGCCTGCCTGAGCTATAGCACAGGGGTATAGAGGCAGAAATCTGAAGTGGCCAAACCACCCCTTCCCCACAGAATACTCTGTGCACATCAACATAGCTCTCAGAGATTCCTGCCTTAGCCACAAACTAGACATCCAGAGGCTACAGCATTCAAAGTCAACAACCAGGCTGTTAGCTCACAGCCTGAGAAATTGAGAAATGGGAAAAAACAATGGGAAGGACGGAAGCTGAGAAGGAAAAGGGGAAGGCAAGAAAATTGATTCGAACTTATGTAGGTCAAGAACAGCCAAATACAGAGGACAACTTGGACTCTTTACCTACACCTGAGACCACAGAAGGAAATATGAACTGGTCTCAAGCCCAAATAGCATTCTTGGAGGAGCTTAAGAAAGATTTTAAAGACCAAATCAGGGAGGCAGTGACCAACTTGGAAAAAAAGTTTCAGTGAAGAAAACAAATCCTTAAAAAGTAAAATTACTGGGCTCACTTTGAGAAGTGTTGTGTGATTTGACCAGATGAGACTCTGGGAAGCCGTTGTTGAGAGCCCCCCGGCTTTGAAAACCCAGATGTTGATGCTTCCCTCTCTGGTAACTGTGATTTGGTATTGATATAATGGTTGGACAGTTTGGAATCCTGTCTGTTTGATCTGTAAGTTCTGTAACTCTGAAGTTCGGGGTGCTGACCTTTTCCCCCTGAACTAGGTAATGTGTGTTTGTTTGATTAAAGTAAGCTTGTTAACCACCCCCCCCCCCAAAAAAAAAAGTAAAATTACTGGGGCGGCTAGGTGGCGCAGTGAATAGAGCCGGCCCTGGAATCAGAAGGACCTGAGTGCCTCCGACACTTAATCCACACAAACAAAAAACCTAGCCGTGTAACCTTGTGCAAGTTACTTAACCCCAATTGCCCTAAAGGGGCGGCTAGGTGGCGAAGTGAGTAAGAGCACCTGCCTCGGATTTGAGATGATCCGAGATCAGATCCGGCCTCAGAAAATGAGCACCCACCCATAAATAATGACTAGCCGTGTAACCTTGAGCAAGTTACTTAACCCCAATTGCTAAAAAAAAAAAAAAAAGTAAAATTACTGAAGTTATTGGAGAAAATACCTCCATAAAAAGGGCTTTCAAAACTAACCAAAAACTATAATTCAATAAAAATTAGAATCAATCAAATTGAAACTCAGAATTCTATGATGCACCAACAGTCAATCAAACAAAACAAGATGATTGAGAAATTGTAAGAAAATGAAAATATCTCACTGGAAAAACAACTGACCTAGAGAAAAGATCAGGAGAGACAACTTAAGAATTATTGGCCTACCAGAAAGCCATGATGTAAAAAGCAGCCTAGACAGCATCCTCCAAGAGATTGTCAAAGAAAAACTGAACGCCTGGAATCAGAAGATAAAATAGCTATCGATAGAATTCACCAGACTCCTCCTGAAAGAGATCCCAAATTGAAAACGCTAAGAAATATAGTAGCCAAATTCCAGAATTACAAGATTAAAGAAAAAATTCTTCAAGTAGCCAGAAAGAAACAATTCAAATATCGAGGAACTACTGTTAGGATCACACAGGACCTAGCAGATTCTACATTAAAAGAGTGGAGGGACTGGAATTTGATATTTCATAGGGCAAGATAGCTAGGACTACAACCAAAGATTAACTGCCCGGAAAAACTGAGCATAATCTTTCAGGCAAGGAGATGGTCGTTTAATGAAATGAGGGACTTCCAGACTTTCCTGATGAAAAAGCCAGAGCTCAATGGAAAATTTGATCTACAATTACAAGACTCAAGAAGGACAGAAAAAGGTAAAAAAGGAAAGCATAGACTCACACATACATACATGCATATACACACACTCAAGCACACATGCACATAACTTGGGATGCAACAAGAGCAAAATGTTCACATCCCTATATGAGGAGATGATAACTTTCAATATTGAAATTTTTATGATTATCATGACCTTCAAAAGGGTTATACATAGATAGAGGGTGTGGGTATGAATGAAATAAACTGAAGTTAAAAAAAACTTATTAAGGGGATCAAAAGGACTGTAATAGGATAAAAAAGAAAGGAAGAGATAGGAAAAGGTATAATATGCCATTCGAAGAGGCATAAGAACACACTGTAGTAGAGTGAAAAGAAAGGGGGAGAGAAACATCATTTAAACACTATTCTAACTGGTTCTGGTTCAAAGAGGGATCAACTCAATCAGTAAAGGTCAAGATTCTAATGTGAATAGACATATAAATAGATTAAATAGAAGAAAAGGAGGAAGGGAGAGGAGCACTGTTTGAAATTTACTCTCATTGGTTTGGTGTCAAACGGGGAGTAACTTACTCTGGTAAGTATAAATACTTATTGTGTCCTACAGGCATTAGGAGGGCAACGGGGGGGGGGGGTAAAAAGGAGGAGTTTAAAGGTGGGGATTAGAGGGGAAGGAAATAGTAGTAAGGGAAGAGGGTAGGTTAAGAATGGGGGTCACTAGGTGGGAACACAGAGGGAGGGGGAAGTCAAAAGGGAAAACTTCAAGGAGGGAAAGGGACAAGGAAGAAAAAAAAAACATAAACAGGGCAGGTAATAGGATGGAGGGGAAGAGACAGATAGTCATCATTACTGTGAATGTGAATGGGATGAATTCTTCCATAAAACAGAATCAGATAGCAGAATGGATTAAAAACCGTAATCCTACAATATGCTGTCTACAAGAAACACATTTGAAACAAAGGGATACCCACAGGGTAAAGGTAAAACGGTGCAGTAGAATTTATTATACCTCAGCTAAATTTAAAAAAGCAGGGGTAGCAATCCTTATCTCAGATAAAGCAAAAGCAAAAATAGATCTAATTAGAAGAGATAAAGAAGGAAACTATATCTTGCTAAAAGGCGCCATCGAAAATGAAGTAATATCATTACTTAACATATATGCACCAAGTGGTATATAGCATCCAAATTCCTAGAGGAGAAGTTAAAGGAATTAGAGGAAGAAATAGATACCAAAGCTACACTCGTGGGGGACCTTAATCTCCCCCTATATGAACTCGATAAATCTAACCTCAAAATAAACAAGAAAGAAGTTTAGGAGGTGAATAGAATCTTAGAGAGACTAGATATGATGGATCTCTGGAGAAAACTGAATGGGGATAAAAAGGAATTTACTTTCTTCTCAGCAGTGCATGGTACATACTCAAAAATAGACCATGTACTAGGGCATAAAAACCTTAGAATTCAGTGCAAAAAGGCAGAAATATTAAATGCATCATTCTCAGATCATGATGCAATAAAAATTACATGCAATAAAGGGCCATGGAAAGATAGACTAAAAACTAATTGGAAATTAAACAATTTAAACCTAAAGAATGGATGGGTTAAACAAGAAATAATAGAAACAATCAATAGTTTCATTGAAGGGAATGATAATAATGAGACAGCATACCAAAATCTGTGAGATGCACTAAAGGCAGTTCTCAGGGGAAGTTTTATATCCCTGAGTGCATACTTAATTAAAGCAGAGAGAAGGGAGGTCAATAAATTGGACATGCAAATGAAAAAGCTAGAAAAAGAACAAACTGAAAACCCCCAATTTAGTACTAAATTAGAAATATTGAAAATCAAAGGAGATATTAATAAAATTGAAATTAAGAAAATTATTGAATTAGTAAATAAAACTAAAAGCTAGTTTTATGAAAAAAAATAAAATTGATAGACCCCTAGTCAGTATGATTAAAAAAAGAAAGAAGAAAACCAAATTAGGAGCATCAAATATTGAAAGGGTGAATCTACCTCCAATGAAGAGGAAATCAAAACAATAATTAGGAGTCCCCAGGGCCAGCTGTGTTTACTAGTGAATTCTATCAAACATTTAAAGAACAATTGATTCCAATACTCTACAAACTATATGGGAAAATTAGTGAAGATAGAGTTCTACCAAATACTTTTTATGACACAAATACGGTACTGATTTCTAAATCAAGAAGAGATAAAAGAGAGAAAGAAAGTTATAGACCATTTCCTTCATGAATCTAGGTGCAAAAATTTTAAATAAAATATTAGCTAAAAGATTACAACAACTAATCACAAGAATAATACACTTTGATAAGGTAGGATTTATTCCAGGAATGAAAGGATGATTTAATATTAGGAAAACCATCAGTATAATGGATCATATGAACAATAAAACTAGCAGAAACCACATTATTATCGCAATAGATGAAGAAAAGGCTTTTGACAAAGTACAACATCCATTCTTATTAAAAACACTAGAAAGTATAGGAATAAATGGAGCCTTCCTTAAAATAGTAGATAGCATCTATTTAAAACCATCAGCAATTATTATATGCAATGGGGATAAACTAGAAGCCTTCCCAATAAGATCAGGAGTGAAACAAGGGTGTCCACTCTCACCCCTCTTATTCAATCTGGTACTAGAAACACTAGCAGTAGCAATTAGAGAAGAAAAAGAAATCAAGGGAATCAAATTAGGCAAAGAAGTGACCAAGCTATCACTCTTTGAAGATGATATGATGATATACTTAGAGAATCCTAGAGAATCAAGCAAAAAACTACTTGAGACAATAAATAAATTTGGCAAAGTTGCAGGATATAAAATAAACCCACATAAATCTTTGGCATTCCTGTATATCTCTAAGGAAACTCAACAGCAAGAGATAGAAAGAGAAATCCCATTTAAAGTCACTGTAGACATTATAAAATATTTGGGAATCTATCTTCCCAAATAAGCCCAGAACCTATATGATCACAACTACAAAACACTTCTCACACAAATAAAATCAGATCTAAATAGTTGGAAAAATATCAATTGCTCCTGTCTGGGTCAATCTAATATAATAAAAATGACAATTTCACCCAAACTAAACTATATATTTAGTGCCATACCAATAAATTTACCAAAAAACTACTTTTTAGAGTTAGACAAAACAATAACAAAATTTATTTGAAAAACAAAGGGTCTAGAATATCAAGGGAATTAATGAAAAGAAATGCTAGGGAAGGTGGACTAGCTATGGCAGATCTTAATCTGTATTATACAGCAGCAGTCATCAAAACTGCTTGGTACTGGCAGAAGTGTAGAGTAGTGGATCAATGGAATAGATTAGGCACAGGAGACCCAGCAGTTAATGTATACAGTAATCTATTGTTCCATAAACCCAAAGACCCCAGCTTTGGGGATAAGAATGCACTATTTGACAAAAACTGCTGGGAAAACTAGAATAAAGTATGGCAGAATATGGGCATAGATCATTATCTAACACCATATACCAAAATCAAGTCTAAATCGGTGCATGATTTAGGTTTAAAGTATGATACTGTAAGCAATTTGGGAAAGCAAGGAATAGTTTACCTGACAGATTTGTGGAGAGAGGAAGACTTTAGGAACAAACAAGAATTAGAGAGCATTATAAAATGCAAAATGGATAATTTTGATTACCTTAAATTGAAAAGCTTCTGTTTAAACAAAGCCAGTGTAACCAAGATCAAGTGGGAGGTGGGAAATTGGGAAAGAATTTTTACAACCTATGTCTCTGATAAAGGATTCATTTCTAAAATTTATAGAGAATTGCGCCAAATCTATAAGAATACAAGACATTCCCCAATTGATAAATGGTCAAAAGATATGAATAGGCAGTTTTCAGAGAAAGAAATTAAAGATATTTATAAGCATATGAAGAAATGCTCTAAATCACTATTGAGTAGAGAAATGCAAATCAAAACAACTCTGAGATACCACATCTCTCCAGTCAGATTGGCTAAGATGACAAAACAAGAAAGTGACAAATGCTGGAGAAGATGTGAACAAATTGGAACACTAATACATTGCTGGTGGAGTTGTGAACTTATCCAACCATTCTGGAGAGCAATCTGGAATTATGCCCAAAGGACTATAAATAATTTCATACCCTTACCCCAACAATACCACTTCTAGCGTTATATACCAAAGAGATCATTGAAGTGGGAGAAAGACCCATATGTACAAAAAATATTTATAGCAGCCCTTTTTGTGGTTGCAAAGAATTTGAAACTAAAGGGGTGCCCATGAATTGGGGAATGGCTAAACAAGTTGTGGTATATGAATGTAATGGAATATTATTGTTTTATAAGAAACCAGGATCTGATGGATTTCATAATTACCTGGAGAGACTTATACAAACTGATGCAGAGGGAGAAGAGTAGAATCAGAAGAAATTTGTATACACTCACAGATATATTACATCTGTGATGACCAGCTATGACAGACTGGACTCTTTTCAGCAATGCAGTGATATAAGTCAATCCTGAAAGACTCAAGAAAGAGAGAAATGTGCCATCCAGAGATATAACTAGAAAGAACTGAGCCTGAATCCTGATGGAAGCAAACTAAGTGATCTTTTTCTTTTCATTTCTTGGTTTTATTTCTTCTTTACCATCTTTCATCCCACCTAGTACAATACACCTTTGTAATTGGAATAATGTCTAATATGAATATATTTGCAGATCCTATACAGGACTAAATGCTGTTGTGGGGGGAGGGGGGAGGGAAGTAAAGGAAATTTGAAAATCAAGGAACTATGGAATTGAATCTTGTTAACTGAAACTAAACTAATAAATTAATTTAAAAAAAAAGAAATGAGGAGGAGACAGTTTTCATATTTACCTGGAGAGGTTTATACAAACTAATGCTGAGTGAGAATAGTAGAACCAGGAGAAATTTGTACACAATCACCGACACAACATATATGTGATGACCAACTAGGACAGACTGGACTCTTCTCAGCAATGCAGTGATATAAATCAATCCCAAAAGACTCATGAAGGAGAGAGATGCCTACATCCAGAGAAATAACTAGAAAGAACTGAGCTTGAATCCTGATGGAAGCAAACTAATTGATCTTTTTCTTTTCATTGTTTGGTTTTATTTCCTCTTTACCATTTGTTATCCTATCTAGTACAATATGACTTTTATTAATGTCTATTGTGAAAGTATTTTCAGATCCTATACTGGACTATACGCTATAGTGGGTGGTGTGGGGAGGGAGGGAAGGGATATTTGAAACTCAAGGACTTATGGAATTGAATCTTGTAAACTAAAATAAACAAATAAATTTTTTAAAAAATTTTAAAAAAAGAAATGTTTCTAGTTTTTCCCCATTCTATATATCACTTGTTGATGGTTTTAGATAGATGCTACATATTATTTTAAGGAAGATTCCATTTATTCCTGTACTTTTGAGTGTTTTTTTGTCTTTATTAATTTGTTTGTTTACTTTTAGTTTACAAGATTCAATTCCATAATTCCTCGAGTTGAAAATTGTCTTTCCCTCCCTCCCCTCCCTCGCCCTCCCGTGACAGCATACAATCCAGTATAGGATCTGCAAATACTTTCACATTAGACATTAGTCAGGTTACAAAGGCAGATTGTACTAGATTGAATGAAAAATGGTAAAGAGGAAATAAAATCAAACAATAAAAAGCAAAAGATCAAGTAGCTTGCTTCAATCAGTATTCAAATTCAGTTCTTTCTAGTTCTTTCTCTGGATGTAGACATCTCTCTCTATCATGAGTCTTTTGGGATTGACTTATATCACTGTATTGCTGAGAAGAGTCCAGTCTGTCATAGTTGGTCATCACACATATGTTGTGTCTGTGATTGTGTACAAATTTCTCCTGGTGCTACTCTTTTCATTCATCATCAATTCATATAAGCCTCTCCAGGTAAATATGAAGTCCATCTGCTCCTCTTTTCTTATAGCACAATAGTATTCCATTACGTGCACATACCACAACTTGTTTAGCCATTCCCCAATTGATGGGCACCCCTTTAATTTCCAATTCTTTGCAACCAAGAAAAGAGCTGCTATAAATATTTTAGTACATATTAGTCTTCTTCCCTCTTCTATGAGTTCTTTGGGATATAACTCTAGAAGTGGTATTGCTGGGTGAAAGGGTATGAAATTATTTAAAGCCTTTTGGGCATAATTTCAGATTGCTCTCCAGAATGGTTGGATAAGTTCACAACTCCACCAGCAATGCATTAGTGTTCCAATTTGCCCACATCCTCTTCAGCATTTGTCATTTTTCCTTTCTAGTGTTTTTTAATAGTAATGGGTGTTTTATTTTGCCAAAGGCTCTCTCTATCTATTGGGATGATCATGTGGTTCCTAGTAGTTTTGTTGTTGATATGATTGATCATACTAATTGTTTTCCTAATATTGAACCATCCTTTCATTCCTGGAATAAATCCTACTTGATCAAAGTATATTATTCTTGTGATAAGTTGCTGTAGTCTTTTTGCTAATATTTATTTAAAATATTTACATCTATATTCATAAGGGATATTTGTCTATAATTTTCTTTCTCTGTTTTGACTTTTTCCAGTTTAGGTATCAGTACTAGGTTTGTGTCATAAAAATTTTTTGATAGGACTCATTATACAGTTTTCCCAAATAGTTTATAAAGTATTGGAATCAATTGTTCTTTAAATGTTTGATAAAATTTGCTTGTAAAACCATGGGGCCCTGGAGATTTTTTTCCTAGGGAGTCCATTGATGGCTTGTTCGATTTCTTTTTCTGAGATGGGGTTATTTAAGTATTCTACTTCCTCATCAGGTTAATCTGGGCAATTTATATTTGGTAAATTGTCATCCATTTCACCAAGATTATCAAATTTATGGGCATACAATTGGGCAAAAATAGTTCCTTCTCAGTGTTTTAATTTCCTCTTCATTGGATCTTAATTCAGCCTTTTCATTTTTGATACTGGTAATTTGGTTTTCTTCTTTTTTCTATCAAATTGACTAAAGGTCTATCATTTTATTGATTTTTTTTTCATAAAACCAGCTCTTAGTTTTATTTATTAGTTCAATAATTTTCTTAATTTCAATTTTATTTATCCCTCCTTTGGTTTTCAGAATTTCTAATTTAGTATATAATTGGGGATTTCCAATTTGTTCTTTTTCTACCTTTTTCAGTTGCATGCCCACTTTATTGTTCTCAATTTTCTCTATTTTATTCATGTATGCATTCAGAGATATAAAACTTCCCCTAAGAACTGCTTTCATTGCAACCCACAACTTTTGACATGTTGTCTCATTGCTGTTATTCTCTTGAATGAAATTACTGATTGTTTCTATGATTTCTTGTTTGACATACTCATTCTTTGGGATTAAATTACTTAGTTTCCATTTAGCTTTTAGCCTATCGTTCCATGGCCCTTTATTAAAAATAATTTTTATTGCATCATGATCTGAAAAGGATGAATTTAGTATTTCTGCCTTTTTGCACTGGATTGTAACATTTTTATTCCCTAGTACATATTCTATTTTTGGGTATATGCCATGTACTGCTGAGAGGGATTTATATTCCTTTTTATCCCCATTCAATTCTCTCCAGAGGTATATCATATCTACCTTCTCTAACATTCTATTCACCTCCTTAAATTCTTTCTTATTTATTTTGGGGTTAGATTTCCCTCACTAGTATAGCTTTGCTATCTATTTCTTCCTCTAACTACCTTAACTTCTCCTCTCGGAATTTGGATGCTATATTGCTTGGTGCATATATGTTTAGCAATTATATTGCTTCAGTGTAAATGGTGCCTTTTAGCAGAATATAGTTTCCTTCCTTATCTCTTTTAATTAGATCTATTTTTGCTTTTGCTTTATCTGAGATAAGGATTACTGCCCCTGATATTTTTATGGAATTTTTTAATTGAATTACACCAACTAGTGATTAAATTCATTTGCCCCTGCTATTTTTTTTACTTTAGTTGAAGCATAATATGTTCTATTCCAACCTTTTACCTTTACCCTGAGTGTATTCCCATTTCTCAAATGTGTTTCTTGTAGACAGAATATTGTGGGATTAGTTCATCACATTCACATTCACAGTTACAATTACTATCTGTGTCTTTCCCTCCATCCTATTCCCTCCACTGTTTATGGTTTTGTTTCTCCATTCTCCCTTCACCTCTTTAAGAGTTTTCCTTTTGACCACTTCCTCTCTCAGTATTCCCTCCCTATAAACCCCTTTCCTTTTTAATACCCTTCCCCCTTACCTCTTCTTCCCTCCCTTCAAACAACCCCCTCCTTTTCTTTCCCCTTCAAGGTATGTTATTCCCTCCTTGAACCAAAACTAATGAGAGTAAATCTCATATAGTGTTACCCTCCCCCCTTCTTTTCCCCTGTTATAATAAGTTTTTGTTTCTTTTCGTGTTAGAATCTTATATTTAACTGATTGTTATACCCTCCTTGAACCAAAACCAATGAGAGCAAAGCTCATAAAATGTTCGTCTCCCTCTCTTCTTTCCTTCTACTATAATATGTTTTTATGCCTCTTTGTGTGGCATAATGTATTCTTTTTTGCCTCCTTCTTTCCTCTTCTCCCGTTACAATTCTTTTCACCCCTTAATAGGGTTTTTTTTTTTATCAGCACTTTGGTTATTTTATACACACACCCTTTATCTATGTATAACCCTTTTATATGTCGCAATTATTATACAATTCTCAATATTGACAAGTATCAGCTTCCCATATAGGGATGTAAACACTTTATTCTTATTGAATAACAAGTTGTGTGTGTGTGTGTGTGTGTGTGTGTGTGTGTGTGTGTGTGTTTTCCCTGTTTAACTTTTTATGTCTCTCTTGAATCTTGTATTTGGGGATCAAATTTTCCACTGAGCTCTGTCTTTTTCATCAGAAATATCTGGAAGTCCCATATTTCATTGAATGACCATCTCCTTACCTGAAAGATAATGCTTAGTTTTGCTGGATAGTTGATCCGTGGTTATAGTCTAAGTTCTTTCCAATCCCTCCAATCTTTTAATGTAAAAGTTGCCAAGTCCTATGTGATCCTGACTATAGTTCCATGATATTTGAATTGTTTCTTTCTTGCTGCCTATAGTATTTTCTCCTTGATCTGATAGTTCTGGAATTTTGGCTATAATATTTCTTGGAGTTTTCAATTTGGGATCTCCTTCAGGAGATGTCCAGTGGATTCTTTCTATAACTATTTTACCCTCTGGTTCTAGGACTTCAGGGAAATTTTCCTTGATGATTTCTTGGAAGATGTTGTACAGGCTCTTTTTTTCATCATAACTTTTTGTAGACCAATAATTCTTACATTATCTCTCCTGAATCTGTTCTCCAGGTCAGCTATTTTTCCAGTGAGATATTTTATATTTCCTTCCCATTTTTCATTCTTTATGTTTTGTTTGATTGATTCTAGATTCTTCATAGAGTCATTAGCTTCAAACTGAATGATTCTAATTTTTAGTGAATCATTTCCTTTTCCATATGTTCAGATTTTGTTTTTAGGGAGTTCTTTTCTCCAATTAGATTTTGCACCTCTTTTCCAATTTCACAAAATTTACTTTTTAAGGAACTGTTTTCTTCAATAATTTTTTTTTCTATTTTAGCAAGTGTAATTTTTTTTTTGACAAACCATCTTTATTATTATACTGTTATGGAAATTCTTGTTTGTCACTTAGAGACTCTCTGATCCAATGACATAGGTAAAACAATACTTATTCTATACCATGGATTCGTTTTCATTTGGAGTTTTAATTTGTTTCCTCTTGCCACACTACAATTTCCTCACTAGGTTTTCCACACTGAAATTTTATTATAACTTGTGCCAGTGTTTTTGCTAGCATCTTCGAAACTACAGAAGAAAAATTTATTTGCAATTAAAAAGGTGTAAAACTACATCTTCTAGGGCTATGTGTGATTTTATTTTTCTTTTTTTTTTATAAACAAATACTTTATTAACTTCTGTTTTACATCATTCATTTCCGCCAGATTTTGAGTTACAATCATTTTCCCCCCATTATTCCCCTACCCAATCTCCCAGAATAGCAGTCCCACAAGATATCACTTCCTCCAATCTGCTCTCTCCCATACCTTCTCCCATACCCCCTTCGACTTTTCCATTAGAGGAAGGTGAATCTTTGTGTCCCAATGCCTGCACATCTTATCTCCCAATTATAAGCAAAAGAGTATTAATAATAGTATTTATATATATTTGAAACATTTAATGTTAAGACCTCTAATTTCAGATCCATTTCCTTCCTCCCTTGTCACCCATTCCTTCTTGGGAGATAAGAAATTCAGTATATGTTGTACATGTCTAGCTATGCAAAACATTATCATAGTAGATATATTGTACAAGGCTGCTTATAATTCCCTCCCACTCATCCCACCCCCCAGCTGGTCCATTCCCTACATGATCCTGTCCCTCTTCTATAGTGGGTACTTCCAACCTCCCCTCACCCCAAGGATGCCCTCCCATCCATCATCCCTCCTCTCATCCCCCTTCCCCCTATCCTGCTGCAGATTGAGATATCCCATTTAGTATGTATGTCATTTTCTCCCTGAACCAAATTCAATGTGAATGTGGTTTTGCCTTTTTAGCCTTCCTTATTCTCCCCCTCCTTTGCAACCACTTCCCCTTGCTTCTTCTACATGGGATAGTTTACCCTACCATGTCTCTCCCCATCTCCTCTTGCCACTTTCCTCTCTCACCTCATAAATTCATCCCTTGAGTATTCTCCCTTCCCAACAAATTCAACCTATGCCCTCTATCCATATAACTGTAACCATATACACACATATTCACATATGTATTCATATGACCACACCCCCTTCTTCCATTATTTTCATAGTGAGAAAGATATCATCAGTCACAGATATTGCTTTTCCATATAGGAATGTAAATAGTTCAACTTTGATGTCTAATTCCTCTCCTTCATGAGTCTTTCCGGATTGACTTATATCACTGCATTGCTGGAAAGAGTCCAGTTTGTCATAGTTGGTCATCACACATATGATGTGTCTGTGTCTGTAACTCTATACAAATTTCTTCTGCTTCTATACTTCTCAGTCCACATCAGTTTGTATAAGCCTCTCCAGGTAAATATGAAATCCATCTCCATCTCTTTTCTTATAGCACAATAATATTCCATTACATTCATATACCACAGCTTTTTAGCCATTCCCCAATTGATTGGCATCCCTTTAATTTCTAATTCTTTGAAACCACAAAAAGGGCTGCTATAAATATTTTTGTACATATGGGTCTTCCTCCCACTTCTATGATCTCTTTGGGATACAACCCTAGAAGTGGTATTACTGGGTCAAAGGGTATGAAATTATTTATAGCCCTTTGGGCATAATTCCAGATTGCTCTCAGAAAAGATTGGATAAGTTCACAATTCCACCAGCAATGCATTAGTGTTCCAATTAGCCCACATCCTCTCCAGCGTATGTCATTTTCTTGTTTTGTCTTCTTAGCCAATCTGAATGGAGACATGCGATATCTCAGAGTTGTTTTGATTTGCATTTAGAGAATTTTTTCCTATGCTTATAGATATCTTTAATTTCTTTCTCTGAAAACTGCCTGTACATATCCTTTGACTATTTATCAATTGGGGAATGACTTGTATTCTTATAGATTTGACTCAATTACCTGTATATGTTGGAAATGAGTCCTTTATCAGAAACATAGGTTTTAAAAATTCTTTCCCAATTTCCCACCTCCCTCTTGATCTTGGTTACACTGGCTTTGTACAGAAGCTTTTCAATTTAATGTAATTTAAATTATCCATTTTGCATTTTATAATGCTCTCTAATTCTTATTTGTTCCTAATGTCTTCCCCTCTCCACGTATCTGACAGGTAAACTACTCCTTGCTTTCCCAGATTGCTTACAGTATAATCTTTTACACCTAGATCATGCACCGATTTAGACTTGATTTTGATATATGGTGTTAGATAATGATATATGCCAGTTTCTGCCACACTGTATTCCAGTTTTTTCAGCAGTTTTGGCAAATAGTGCATTCTTGTCCCAAAAATTGGGGTCTTTGGGTTTATCAAACAATAGATTACTATATTCATTAACTTCTGGGTCTTATGCACCCAATCTATTCCATTGATCTACTATTCTACTCTTCTGCCAGTACCAAGCAATTTTGATGACTGCTGCTGTATAATAGAGATTAAAACCTGGTATAGCTAGTCCACCTTCCTTAGCATTTCTTTTAATTAATTCCCTTGATAATCTAGACTGTTTGTTTTTCCAAATTTTGTTATTATTTTGTCTTACTCTAAAAAGGAGCTTTTTGGTAAAATGATTGGTATGGCACTAAATATGTCATTTAGTTTGGGTAAAATTGTCATTTTTATTATATTAGATGGACCCAGCCAGGAGCAATTGATATTTTCCCAACTATTTAGATCTGATTTTATTTGTGAGAGAAGTGTTTTGTAGTTGTGATCATATAGGTTCTGGGCTTGTTTTGGCAGATAGATTCCCAAATATTTAATAATGTTTACAGTGACTTTAAATGGGATTTCTCTTTCTATCTCTTGCTGTTGAGTTTCATTAGAGATATACAGGAATGCCAAAGATTTATGTGGGTTTATTTTATATCCTGCAACTTTGCCAAATTTATTTATTGTCTCAAGTAGTTTTTTGCTTGATTCTCTAGGATTCTCTAAGTATATCATCATATCATCTGCAAAGAGTGATAGCTTGGTCACTTCTTTGCCTAATTTGATTCCCTTGATTTCTTTTTCTTCTCTAATTGCTACTGCTAGTGTTTCTAGTACCAGATTGAATAAGAGGGGTGAGAGTGGACACCTTTGTTTCACTCCTGATCTTATTGGAAATGCTTCTAGTTTATCCCCATTGCTTATAATACTTTCTGATGGTTTTAAATAGATGCTATCTACTATTTTAAGGAAGGCTCCATTTATTCCTATACTTTCTAGTATTTTAATAGGAATGGAGGTTGTACTTTGTCAAAAGGCTTTTCTGCATCTATTGAGATGATCATGTGGTTTCTGTTAGTTTTATTGTTGATATGCTCAATTATACTGATGGTTTTCCCAATATTAAACCATCCTTGCATTCCTGGAATGAATCCTACCTGATCAGGGTGTATTATTTTTGTGATAAGTTGTGGGATTCTTTTGGCTAATATTTTATTTAGAATTTTTGCGTCTAAATTCATGAGGGAAATTGGTCTATAATTTTCTTTCTCTGTTTTATCTCTTCCTAATTTATGTATCAGTACTATATTTGTGTCATAGAAAGTGTTTGGTAGAACTCCTTCACTGATTTTCCCAAACAGTTTTTATAGTATTGGAATCAATTGTTCTTTAAATATTTGATAGAATTCACTAGTAAACACATCTGGCCCTGGAGATTTTTTCCTAGGGAGTTCATTGATGGCTTGTTTAATTTCTTTTTCTGAGATGGGGTTATTTAGGTAATTCACTTCTTCTTCAGTTAATCTGGGCAACTTGTGATTTTGTAAATATTCCTCCATTTCACTATGATTGTCATATTTATGAGCATATAATTAGGAAAAATTATCCCACATTTTTTTATTTCCTCTTCATTGGAGGTAGATTCACCCTTTTTATTTTTAATACTCGTAATTTGGTTTTCTTCTTTCTTTTTTTATCAAATTGAATAAGGGTCTATCAATTTTTTGATTTTATCATAAAACCAGCTCTTAGTTTTATTTATTAATTCAATAGTTTTCTTAATTTCAATTTTATTAATCTCTCCTTTGGTTTTCAATATTTCTAATTTAGTACTAAACTGGGGATTTTCAATTTGTTCTTTTTCTAGCTTTTTCAACTGCATGTCCAATTCATTGACCCCCCCTTCTCTCTAATTTATTCATGTATGGACTCAGGGATATAAAATTTCCCCTAAAAACTACCTTTAGTGCATCTCACAGATTTTGGTATGTTGTCTCATTGTTATCATTCTCTTGAATGAAATTATTGATTGTTTCTATAATTTTTTGTTTGACCCATCTATTCTTTAGGATTAAATTGCTTAATTTCCAATTAGATTTTAGTCCAATTAGGTTTTTATGCCCTAGTACATGGTCTATTTTTGAGTATGCACCATGCACTGCAGAGAAGAACATAAATTTATTTTTATCCCCATTCAGTTTTCTCCAGAGATCAATCACATCTAGTTTCTCTAAGATTCTATTTACCTCTTTAACTTCTTTCTTGTTTATTTTGAGGTTAGATTTATCGAGTTCAGAGAGAGGGAGATTAACGTCCCCCACTAATATAGGTTTGCTATCTATTTCTTCCTCTAATTCCTTTCACTTCTCCTCTAGGAATTTGGATGCTGTACAACTTGGTGCATATATATTAAGTAGTGATATTGCTTCCTTCTCGATGGTGCCTTTTAGTAGGATATAGTTTCCTTCCTTATCTCTTTTAATTAGATCTATTTTTGCTTTTGCTTCATCTGAGATAAGTATTGCTACCCCTGCTTTTTTTTTTTTATTTTAGCTGAGGAATAATAAATTTTACTCCAACCTTTTACCTTTACCCTGTGGGTATCCCTTTGTTTCAAATGTGTTTCTTGTAGACAGCATATTGTAGGATTATGGTTTTTATTCCATTCTGCTATCTGCCTCTGTTTTATGGGAGAGTTCATCCCATTCACATTCACAGTAATGATGACTATCTGTCTCTTCCCCTCCATCCTATTCCCTCCCCTGTTTATGTTTTTGTTTCTTCCTTTTCCCTTCCCCTCCTTGAAGTTTTCCCTCTTGACCGCCCCCTCCCTCTGTGTTCACACCCAGTGATTCCTCTTCTTAACCTACCCTCTCCCCTTACCACTATTTCCTTCCCTTCTAATCCCCCCTTTAGCCTCCTCATTTTCACCCCCCCTCACCCTTTCACTATCTATAGGACACAATAAATTTTTATACTTATCAGAGTAAATTACTCCGTGTTTGACTCCAAACCAGTGAGAGTAAATTTCAAACAGTACTCCTCTCCCTCCTCCTTTTCCTCTATTTAATGAATTTATGTGTCTATACACATTCGAATCTTAAACTTCACTGATTAAGTTGATCCCTCTTTGAACCAGAACCAGTGAGAATAGTGTTTAAATGATGTTCCTCACCCCCTTTCTTTCCCCCCTTCTATAGTGTGTTTTGACACCTATTCAGATGGCATATTTTACTTTTTCCTATCTCATCTTTTCCTTTTTCCCATTACAGTCCCTTTGATCCTCTTAATAGTTGTTTTTTTTTTTAAGGTAAGTGTATTTATACCCACACCCTCTATCTAAGTATAACCCTTTTGAAGGTCATGATAATCCTAAAAATTTTTAATATTGACAGTTATCAGTTCCACATATAGGGATGTGAACATTTTGCTCTTGTTGCATCCCAAGTAATGAGCATGTGTTTGTGGGTGTGGGTGTGTGCACTTATGCATGTGTGAGTCTGTGTTTCCTTTGTTTACCTTTTTATGTATTCTTGAGTCTTGTAATTGGGTATCAAATTTTCCATTGAACTCTGGCTTTTTCATCAGAAAAGTCTGGAAGTCCCTTATTTCATTAAACGGCCATTTCCTTGTCTGAAAGATTATGCTCAGTTTTCCCAGGTAGTTAATCCTTGGTTGTAGTCCTAGCTCTCTTGCCCTATGAAATATCAGATTCCAGTCCCTTTGCTCTTTTAATGTAGAAGCTGCTATGTTCTGTGTGATCCTAACTGTACTTCCTCGATATTTGAATTGTTTCTTTTTGGCTGCTTGTAGAACTTTTTCTTTACATACACATAGAGATATCTTTCTTAAGCTCCTCCAAGAATGCTATTTGGGCTTGAGACCAGTTCATATTTCCTTCAGTGTTCTCAGGTGTGGTTAGAGAGTCCATATTGTCCTGTGTATTTGGTTGTTCTTGACCTACGTAGTAAGCTCAGATTGATTTTCTTGCCTTCCCCTTATTCTCACTTTCCTTCCTTCCCATTATGATTTCCTATTTCTTAATTTCTTAGGCTATGGGCTTAGGGCTTGGTTGTTGACTTTAAATGCTGTACCCATTAGGTGGCTAATTTATGGCTAATGCAGGAATGTCAGAGAAGAATGTAGATGTGTGGGTGGGGAGTAAATCTGACCACTTCAGATTTTTGCCTTTATGGCCCTGGGCTATAAGCAGGCTTTTGTTGGTGAGGTGAGGTGGGTCTTGTTGGGACCCCTCCCTCTCTTCTCTTCAGACTCCTGGCTGTCTCAGTTACACCCCTTCTTGGAGACTCCCGAGCCTCAGTCTATTTCCATTAAGTTGGGATTTCAATCTGGGTGGGAGACTTATCTTTGCGTTTTCTATTTCCTGAAGGAGGGATGGGAGGATCTGAGCAACTAGAATTTACTTTGCCATTCTAGCCCCTGTATTATACAGGCAAGTAGTTTCTAATCTTCCATGGTGGGGGCAGAACGCTGTAGGAGAAGCTGCTTTCTCTGCTGGGGCCCGATTCTCCTACCTGGCTCCAATGATTTCTCCTGTCCCCTCCTGAGAGGAAGGTGAGATGACTGTGATTCATCTTTGGTAAGTCTACAGGGTGGGGCTTCTTCTCTCTCTGGTGTAGTCTGCTTGTCTTCTCTTAAGCCTGAGCTGTGCAGACCCCATATGCTCTGTGCTTGTCCTGTCTGGACCCACTGGGCAATTTCCTGGGCTGGATTCTGCCATGCTCCATCTCCAAGTGTATTTTGTCACTCCAGAATGGATTCAGATTCACTTTTTAAAGTTTATTGATGGAGATGCTTATCAAGGTTACTGCTTCCTTTCTGCCATCTTGGCTCCACCACCTTCTATTCTTTCAATTTCTTGGATCTGTTTAACAGCATCTTGATTTCTCATAAAGTCACTAGCATCCATTTGCTCCAGTCTAAGTCTGAAGGAATGAATCTCCTCAGTGAGCTTTTGAGATTGTTTTTCCATCTGGCAAACTAGGCTTTTTAAGGCATTCTTCTCCTCATTACCTTTTTGAGCCTCTTTTTCCACTTTAGTTAGTCTATTTTTTAAGGTGTTGGCATCTTCTGAACTCCCAGAGGTATTAATTGGGTGCCCTCCCTAAAGACCCCACACACTCTGGCAAGCTGGTCACACACCCCAAAACCTCCAACCCGGTCCACAATCCAGATCCAATAAGGTGAAAGCAAAGCAATTACCCCCCAAGGCTGATCTCTGGATCCCCCTATAGTTGCAGGCCAGGAGTTGAAGCTGAAACTGAAGCTGCAAAATGGCGGCTTGCCTTACAGGCTTCTAGCCCTCAGGGGAAGAAGCTGACATTCTCCCAAATACTGGTTTCAAAGTCCATAGGGCACTAACCTCTCACTTTGTTCTAGGTATCTATGTATTGATAATTCTGGAAATGCCATAGCTGCTGGTGTTCTTGGGTCCCTACAGCTGGCTGCTGGTCTGGCTGCCCTGGGGCTAAAACCTCCGCCTTACCTGGGCCTTTCCTTGGCTCCCAGCCTGATGTGCTGGCCACTCCCTGCAGGGCTGCTGGGCTGTCCTCAGTGGGAGGTTAGCTTCTCTGTGTTGTTCTGTGGGTTCTGGAACTCCAGAGGTTGTTGAGAGTCCCCTCTTATATGATTTTGAAGTGGTGTGGGCTGGAGTGCCATGGAAGTGCTGTTTCTACTCTGCCATCTTGACTCTGCCCCCCCCCCCCCTTCCCCCCAGGAACAGTAATTATTGAAATGGTTATGGAAAGACAGGCATGCAGTGTGCCTTGTGAGAGTAGCTATGAATTGGGCCAACCATTCTGTCACAATAGCATGCACTTTTACAAAGAAAGTGAATAGAATATCCACATCCTTTGACCCAGAGATTCCACTTCTAAGAATATATATAATGAATGGAATAAAAGTGAAAACTTCTCAGGTAACATTCCAGAAATCTGAACAGAATTGTAATAAAGTGCCAAAGACTTAGTAACCTGATCTGGGAGCCTGGGACCCTTACATTACTTTGCTAAGCTTAGCTAAGCATAGGAGGGAAATACACAGGCCCTGTGAACTTAACTACAGGCCCAAATGTTCCAGACTTCTTTCCACTGACTACCATTTGAACTGTACAGATATAAAATTGGAACTCCTGTTGCATATCACCATCTCCTAAAATCCCCATGATTCATAAAATATCGTCTACTTTCATATCTATATTGATATTGTTAGAACATTTGTCTTCTGCTTTCATATCCAAGTTGATACTGATGATATATTTTGTCTGTTTCCATGTCTGCTAGACATGTATCTTCTGCTTTTTGATATTACTTACATTTCATCAGCAAATGCCAGCAGATTTTTGTGGTTAAGATTGTAAGCCTCAGTTCCTAATTAACAGGACAGGACAGAACAAAGGAGGGGGGAAAAGGGGTGGTCTTTTGGGTATATAACCAAGCTTAGCATTTTGTATTTTGCCTCTCCTACTAGACTGCCTCTAGTAGGGAGACCACCCTTCTTGCAAGAAGAAATAATTAAATAAATCCTTCCTGTCTACTTGGAGTTATCTCTGCTTATTTTATTTTGGGCAAGGGTTGTCTTGTCCCACACATATAACTTGAGGAAGTCAAAGACAAAAAAGAAAGGCTCCATATTAACCAAAATATTTATAGTATCCACAACTTTCTTCCTCTTAAATTTTTTTTAACATAAAAGAATTGAAACAAAGTAGATACCTTCTGAATGGGAATGACAAAATGCATTGTATTAAGTGAAAGTAATGGAGTATTTCTTTGCTACTAGAAACAATGCACATGATGACTAGAGACCATGGAAAGGCATACTAAATGTTGCAAAATGAAATAAGCAAAAACAGGAAAACAATAATTAGAATTACCATAGCAGTATAAATGGAAAGAATAACAACAAAACAATTGAAAGTGTCTTTTAGTTTTAATAAATAAGCTTGACCTTAAGTATAGGTAACTACTTTTTACAGAAATGTGGGTTTGTGAGTGAAAACTAATACATCAAAATTTTTTTCAATGTGATGGTAAATTTTGCTGAACTTTGTTTTTTTCTTTAAAAAATGATTTTAAGGGGTGGCTCTAGAAGTAGGAAGTAGGAGAGATAAAGTAGGAAATGTAAGTGATGTAAAAACTAAAAATTCCAATAAAATATATTTTAAATAATAGGTACTGAAAACAAAACTATGAGGTTTGCCACAAAATCCCAAGGAAATTCTATCTGAGAGAGTTCTCTGAGCTCGCTGAAACTCAACCTCAAGCCTCTTCTCCACAAATCATAGAAGTGTGTGGTATGGGGTGGGGGGTGGGAGTAGGGAGAGGAAAGAAAAGAGAATCAAAGAAAGCAGATGAGGTAGTGGGAAGAAAGTGACTTGGTAATAGGAGTGTGCATGCAGAGTAATGTAGAGAGAGGATTGCAAGGGGAGGAATAATAAGGAAGAAAAGGGAACTGAGGTAGACGGTAATCTCACTTTCCCTCTTTCACTCACATATATGAATTAATTTCAGAGAATAAAATAAAATAAGTTGCAAAAGTGACAAAATCTCAGAGTTAGAATGGATCTTACAAGCCACCTAGTCCAACACATTATGGAATAAAAATGCCTCTACAGTATAGCTGACATAGATGACAATTGCTTATTCAGTCTTTGAAGACCTCAGGTGAAAGGGAACCCACTGCTTTTTGAGACAGTCTATTCCTCTTTTGAATAAATAATTTTAATAATCTTCTTACATCAAGCCTAAATTGGTCTTTGCGAATTATATCCAGTTTTCCCTCTTGGAGAGAAAGAGTCTACAGTAAAACCCTGAAAAACTGAAAAACATAAAACAAACAAACAAACAAAAAGTGATTGTGTACCCAACTCCCATCCATGTGTTAACAAACTCTTCAACTACCCGAGGAAAGGAAAGCAGCCACTGTTTGGCAGTTGCGGGACAAGGGGGAAGAAGGACCACTGACCAATCTCGGAAATGGAAGGCTTCCAATTCAAGTCAAAAAGCATTTATTAAGCACCTACTTACCTGTTAGACGCTGGACTAAACATTGGATATATAAAAGAAGAGGGGAAAAAATCAGCCAAAAACAGAAACAAACAAACAAAAAAACAGTTTCCCTACTTTCAAGGAGCTCACAATCTAATGTGGGGAAACAACATGGAAACAACCATGCACAAATAAAATATATACAGGATCAGTGGGAGATTCCACCCTTTTACTTACTTCACTTGATTTGGCGGGTTGATTAACTAGGGACTTGGGCTCTAGTGACTGCTGGGAGCCTCCAGTGAAGGGAGAGGGGAAAAAAAGACCCTCCCCCCACTCCCAGCACAGTGAATGTAGGCTGTGTAGAATCGCTCCCCTCCCCTCACGGTTCCTGTGTGTGTGCGTGTGCGTGTGCGTGTGCGTGTGTGTGTGTGTGTGTGTGTGTGTGTGTGTGTATGTAAGAGTGCGCGAGTGTGTGCGTATGTGTATGTATGTGTGCGTGCGCGTGTCTCCCTCTCTCTCCTACTCTGGCTGTAGGCAGACAGCCAAGAAGGCTGCTCTCCCTTTCTCCAGCCTTTGCTGCTCCGGCTTCCTGCCGCCTCTGCAGTCACAATCCTAGGATGGTGAGTCGGGGTTACATTCCCTTGGTGTCTCTCCCGGTACCCCTAGCAGCCGCACCCGGGGTTCCCAGAGGGAAGAAAGGAGGGGGTGTTTCCTGGAGACCTTGTTGCGGGAGCCAGCTGTGGGGCCGGGGGTGGGGTGGTGTATCCACATCCTCCCTCCTCTTCTCTCTTATCCCCTATGCTCAGAGCTGGGGGTTCGATGATGACCCTGGGGCAGCGAGAGAGGAGGGAGAGGTGGAGGGATTAGGGCTGCAGAGCGGCAGGAGGGAGCTGAGCAGAGGTATAGTTTACAGGGGATACCAGGCGGAGGTGGGGCCGCCCTTGGCCTTAGCTGACTGTGCGCCCCCTTCCCGAGAGGACAGGGACCTCCTCCTAGACAGCTCCCCGATGGTTACTCCCTTTTGCCTTCTCCCCAAGCTAGTGTGCCTTTATCCTTTCCTCCAGTTCCTTCTCCCTCCTCCATTTCCCTCTTCTTTTCTCCCCTCCTCCGCCTTCCCCCCAGTGAATAGTTCCCCGTCTTGTCCCGCAGGACCCGCCCGGACGGGACGCCGCCACTGTCGGTTCCCGAATCAGCTCTCCTCGTCCTGTTTGAAGCGGGGAGCCGCTCCGTCGTCTTCTCCTAGGAATGGGGTTGCCCAGGAGCCAAACCAAGCCCAGTTGGGAGGCGTAGAAACAGGACCGCCGTCTGAACCCCGCACAGGTCAGCCTGGACCTTCACCCTCCAACCTCCTCCGGAACCTCGATGGCGCTGTAGCCCTGAGGTCCCGAACATCATCGCCAGCCTCCGTGGGTTCTGCCACCCAGAGCCACCGGCGCAGCCCCGGCCCGGTTCCCCTTTGCCCGCCTCTGCGCTGAGCGCCCGGTCTGCTCTGCCCAGCCACTAGCCTGCTAGCCCAGCCGCCTACCATGGCGCTGCGGCGCTTCCTGCTGCTGCTGCTACCGCTGCTGCTCTCCCTGGAGTCCCTGCACTTGCTGGTGCCTATGGCTGAGGCGGGGCCCCGGGGCCGCGGGAACCGGAATAACGGCACTGGCCCTGGAGCCGTCGGGGGCCTACGGGCTGGAGGGACGATGGTCAGGGGCAACAGAGAGCTGAATGGGACGTCCCGCCAGCCGGCGGTCCCAGAGGGGGCGCGGCGGGGCCGGCCTTCGTCCAGTGTCACGGTCACCCACGAGACGTGTTGGGGCTACTACGATGTGAGCGGCCAGTATGACAAAGAGTTTGAGTGCAACAACAGTGAGAGCGGCTTCCTGTACTGCTGTGGTACTTGCTTCTACCGCTTCTGCTGCAACAAGCGGGGAGAGAAACTGGATCAGCACCAGTGTAAGAACTATGTGAGCCCCGGGTGGATCCAGACTCCTAGTACCCAGGTGATTCCTCAGGATATCCAGAACAAGTACGACCCAGAGAAGGACAAGACCAACTTCACCGTCTACATCACGTGCGGAGTAATCGCCTTCGTCATCATAGCTGTAGTTTTTGCCAAAGTCTCCTATGATAAGGCCCACCGCCCCCCGAGGGAGATGAACATCCACAGGTGAGAGGGGGAGAAAAGGGAAGTACCATTTTCCCCATTGATGTTTTTCCTACGGTTGCTCCTGTTCCTACCCTGACTCCCCAGGTTTCTTTCTCTCTTGACTCTTTTAGACGCTCTTAGCTCTGCTGTCTCTCTTCTTTACAATGTCACCTAATAAGCTTGACTGGTGTTTGATCTCTCCATTACTTTTATAGTTCAAAATAAGCCAAAGACTTAAGTGTAGTTAGTAGAGATTCCTCTATCCGCCCACCCTTAATGCTTTCCCGAGCTCCTTCAGCTCCTTTCCCTGATTGTAAACATTCACTGTCCTAGCTTTGGACAGCCTTTCTGGTTAGGAATATAGAGCCTAGGAATTTTCCACATAATCTGAATTGATTCTCCTGGGGTTCTCTTTCCAATGCATGTAAACATGGTTCTTCTTAATGACATTTTTTTTTTTTGGCATGGTGAATAAACAGACTGTTTTATAATGCAAACTGCCCCCAAGCTGGTGACTTAATGGAAATGGTAGTTAGCAGAAAGAAGCTGTTGTTGGGGTAATTGTTTATCAAATCCATTTAGAACAAGAAAGGATTCTTCCCCCTCTCCCATTCCATTTTATAAGGTAAGATACATGTATTTCGTTTAAAAAACCCAACACAGCTCCCTAAACTAACACATTCAGGTAGATTAAAAGCCCATAGGATTGAAGAAACTGCCTCCTTCTGGTGAATATCTCACATTGAAACCAAATCACTTTCAACAACCCCTTTTGAAAAGTCAAAGCAGAAGTCCCTTGGATGAAAAGTTAGGCGATTTTCCTAGTTCCTTCTCAACTAAGTTGTTGAACATTGCTTACTGACCTAACAACCAGAGATACCCCTCAGCTTGTTCATTTAGGTCCCTTGTTGTCCTTGGCCCTTGCCTCCTCCCTTTTATCTGATTTAGCATCAAAATGCATACACATGCATGCATAGATACATACATGCAAAATGCATATAATGTAGAGTTGTTAAGGGATCTAAAAGGTCACCTGATTCAATCCCCTCATTTTATAGGGGAGGAAATTGAGGCCCAGGAAAGAGAATAAAATTATCATATTCAAGGTCAGCAGAGAGCAGAGCCAGAATTCAAACCCACCTTATCCTGATTTCAAACACAGTGCTCATTCTATTACACCACTCCCACACTCTTTTAAGGGCTCTGTTTGTTGTTCAGTTTTTCCTGAAAGACTGACCCCAGAATTTAAAAATATATCACCTAAACCTTAATGAGGAGAAAGGTAAGTATAATTTGCCTACAAGTATAATAGTGCCTACACTGAAAAGGGATGATTGATCTGTGAGAAAATATGATACTCACCTAACATGTTTCACCTAAACCGGTTTGACAATATGGATCTTCAATGCTGAGAAAAACCCCAATATGAAAAATAGGATACTCTCAGAAAAACAACTTATTTTCTAAGAAACAGTCACTTTCTACCCCTACCTTCATGAACATAGCTAGACATCACATGTAATATACTGTGCACTCTGAGGATTTATCAGAAATGACCAAAAGGATCTAAGGCTAAATGGAAGAGTGAAGTTGGAGGAGAGAGAGGAAGAGCAGATAAAAGACACATAGGCCTAAGGTACAGTTCTCCAGTGTCTCTGCAAATGATATTGAATGTCCTGCTCTGCTTGATGGAAAGGGTTCCTTCTTGGATTGGCTTATTCAATTGTCCTTTCAATCATAAAGCAAGCTTACTTTTGCCTTGGGGATGAGAGAAGGGAAGAGTCCTTCATTTCAACTGTATTCTTATTTTGACTTGTGTCCCCAAGTCTGATTCCTTCCCCTGAGTAAGTTTATTGCAATTTTGGTATCATATCTCTCTTTTGCTAGCTCCCACCAGAAAATTGAAGTGAAAAGAACAGTAGCTAAGGGGACAGGATTGCAGAGTTTTGTTCTCTTTTGTCTCAGCTAATAGTGTAGCATTGGGAAAATCATCTCCCTTTTCTTGGCCTCAATTTCCTCACCTGTTTTTTGAGGAATTTGAACTAGATACTTTCCAAAATTCTTTTCTTTTCTGACATTCTGTGAAGTTAATATGCTATAAGCCAATAGCTGTAGTCTCAGTAGTTATTCACAAGAATGACTTTTCAATTCCACAAGTATTCAAATACTGACTGTGTGTAAAGTACTGAGTTAGGTTTGGGGAATACAAAAGTAAATCTGACATATACCCTTATATCAAGGAGCTTGTATTCTAACAAACAAGGACACAGATCATTGATAGAAGAAATGTGATAAGTACATAGGAGAGGTTTGGGTTCTGTGAGATGTTTAAAAAGGGAGAGGTGAGGCAACTGTGATGTAGTGAAATTATAAGAATTGGAACTAAATTTAACACTTACTAGCTATGTGACTTCTCTGGACCTCATTGTCTTCACCTACAAAATGAGAGTATTTGATTGCATGACCATTAAAATTTGGCCAATTTTGACATTAGGGTATTCATATTTTGTAATGGGAGTTTGGGAAGACATCAAGGAAAAAACCTGAGTTGGACTCTGAAGAAAGGGAAGGGCATTATTAGGCAGAGATGGAATGTAGAGAGAATATCTTCCAGATATGAGGAATGGTGTGAGCCAGGATTAAAGTGGGGAGAGGTCAAGAAGATAACAGGGAATGGTGAACACAAATAGCTGGAGGGGATCATAGAAGATAAGACTGGAAAGGTTAGGTTGGCAATGAATTGTACCAAATATTATAACTGAGTTTTAAGACCTTAAACAGAGCATGCTGCAGTGATGGGCAGTGTGGTTTCTCCAGGGAAGGTCACACAGAAGAGTGGATTCACATCATGCAGAGGACAAAGAAGAAAATAGAATATGTTGTAATTTACATAGTACTCAAATTAGATCAAGATCTTTTGCAGAGGAAATCTGAGGATATCCTATCCCACTGTGAGCATTGCCCTTTAGGCACTACTTAGTCAAAATATTCTGAGTTCTGGGGCAGGAGATTTGAAATACTTCAAAGGGGAATTTGGCAGTATATTGGCAGGCGTGAGGGTAAGAAAATGGCCCTCTACAAAGAGAGCAGTTTTCATGTGGATATTGCCAGATTAAGCAATCTTCAAAATGCCCCAACACAGATTCCTTTAGTATCAGGTCCTCTAAACATTGATATGTTACAGATAATAGACTTGTTTTTTCCTAAATTGTTTAGTATACAGACAGACCAGGTTCTGTGATTGTATTTCTGAGCGGGTAAAATTTAGTGCCAGAAGGAAATTGTCAGCTCCCTGTGCTCTGACCTATGAGTACACATTCAAGTTTGGTTATCTGACCCTGAGGGGATAAGAGGAAGAGGCAGGTCCTCTGGAAGGATAACCAAGAATCCATCCACTGGCCATGAAAAGTCAGAATAAAATAAAATGCTTTCTATCCTTGCTGTCTGAATTTCCTAAAAGAGAAACAATCATTCTTGGAAGCTGTTCTGTTCTCTGACTCTGCTTCTACACCTTAACATTTTTCTTTTGGGTCTCCAGTGGTTCAGGTTGACATGTCGGTTTCTTGTCCATCAATGACAATTTATTAGAATTTTCATTAGCAGTTGCTTTGTCCCCTCATAAAAGCAGCCCCAGGGACAGAAAAAATATATTTCAGCAGTAGTTGGAGGTGGGTGGTGGGGGAGGGAATGACTGGGTCCAAGGATATTTGTAGGAAACTGCAGCAGAGACCCTGGTTTCAGCCTGATATTAAATTCTGTACTAGTTGTCTCCTTTCCAAACCTGTTCCTTCCTTCACACCCTAAGTTGATTCATTAGTGTCTCAGAGACAAGAATCACTCAGAAGGAAGAACTGTGTGGTTCTTTTTTCTTTCTTCCTTTTTTCTATGGCTAATTAACAGATGGGTCAGGGAGCTATTAAGATTCTCTAGACACAGTTGGTGAAGTCAGAGCACAGAGAGAGACTGCCCTGTGCCTTCCCACTCCCAATCACAAGGAGGGGGTGAGGGAACACAGAGCCCAGAGACTGTAGGAGGGGAAAACTGTGTGGAGCTCCCTTTTTTATTAGGAAAAAAAAAGATTAGAAGTTAAATTCCCCTTTCCTCTCTCCATGCACAAGTGCACTATGATTTCTTATCGAAGAAAAGCTTCTTTAACTATCCAGAATTTAATTGCAAACCAGGAGATCTCTGTTTTCTTTTTACAAAGCACACAATGGCAGCAGCCTAGAAACATTAGAAGCCAATTTTAAAGTCAATTCAATAAGCATTTATTGAATGCCTAATGTATGTCTGGTACCATGCTAGGCCCTATGGATACAGAGAAAAAAAGTGAAACAAACAGCCCCTTCCCTCAAGGGGCTTATCTATAAAATTGTGGAAAAACAACACATATGTAGATAAATGTACACAAAATACATACAAAAAATTTATATGGAGTAACTAAGAACCAGAGGGTCAGGAAAGGGCTTCCAAAGCAGATTTTTAAAATCTGTACTTTGAAGGAGGCTATGAATTCTAGGAAGTGAAGGTGCAAAGGAAGAACATTCAAGGCATGAGGGTCAGCCTTCTCAAAACCATAGAGGTTGTAGATGGAGCTTCTACATACAGGCCAATTTTGGTAAAATCTAGGATATGTGAAGGAAAGAAATGTGTAATCAGTCTGAAAAAAGTTGGAATTAGATTGTGAAGAGTGTTATTTCTCTTTGATCTTAGCAGAACTTAGGAGCCACTGAAGCTTTTTGAACAGGAAAGTGCCATGGAAAGATCAGTTTGATTGTTGCATTGGAGAATGGACTGGAGAAAGGAGAGTCTGGATGCATGGAGACAGATTAGGAAGATTTTGAAATATTCATTGCAGGAATTACTGTCATGTCCATGTAATTGGAAAGATGTTGGGTAGGAAGAATCAACAGGATATAACAACTGATAGAGAAAGAAGAGAGTTGAAAATTATCCCAAAGTTATAAACCTCGAAGATTGGAAGAATGGTAGTAGAATGGGATTTCTTGAGAGAAATAGGGAAATTTAGGGGCGGCTAGGTGCATAGTGAACAGAGCTTTTGAACAGGCCCTGGAGTCAGGAGGACCTGAGTTCAAATTTGGCCTCAGACATTTAACACTTACTAACTGTGTGGCCTTGGGCAATTCACTTAACCCCAATTGCCCTTCAAAAAGCCAAGAAATAGAGAGATTTGGAGGAGAGGTCAGTTTGGAAGAAAACAAAACAAAGTTCTATTTTGGTCATGTTGAATTTGAGCTATACATTATGTGGGACATCAGTCGAGGTGGGTCAGTGGATGAAGCCCTGGGCCTGGAGTCAGGAAGACCTGAGTTCAAATATAGCTTCAGGAACTTTGAAGTCTAGGCAAGTCACTTTACCTCTGCTTCAATTTCTTCATCTAAAAAATGGGGATAATAAGCACATAGTAAGTACTATATAAATGTTAGTTATTATTTTTATTGGATGCCTTGCAGGAGTTTGGTGATCCCAGGAGAGGGATTATGTAGATTTAAAAGTCAACTACATTTATGATCATTGAACCCACAGGAGATGAAGAGATGTGTGAGTGTGTGAGTGTGTGTGTGTGTGTGTGTGTGTGTGTGTGTGTGTGTGAAAGAGAGAGAGAGAGAGAGAGAGAGAGAGAGAGAGAGAGAGAGAGAGAGAGAGAAAACAGAGAAAGAAGAGTGTTGTCCTGGACAGAGCTCAGAAGTATGCCCACATCTGAGGAGCAGGGTTCAGGTCATGGATGATTTTATAGACAAGGACAGCTGGGGTCAAATGGTCAGATAGGTAGGAAGATATATAGCAGAGGATAACCTTATGCATACTAAGGGGGCTGAAAATATTTAAAGATCAGTGATATCAAGAGCTATAGAGAAGTATAACATGTCTGGTTTTGTCCCCACACTCTGAGGACTGGGTTTCTGAATTTTCTCCCATACCCCCAATGTTCTTTGGTACCCTGAGAGGTTTGGGGAGTTCTATTCTCCTGCCATCTGCTTAAGCCCCCACCAACTCTTTCCCTCCCCCTCCCCTTTAAGGAAACAGTGATTAACACTTCAGTTCCATTTAACCACTTAAAAACAGATTAGTTTTTATCAAGGAACATTTACTTCAAAGATGTAGCACAAACAAACATGCGAACATTTCCTCCAGTACTTGTAGAATTAGACATCCTCACCCCACTACACACATCACCTTGATCTCTGGAGAGGGAAGGAAGATTAGTCTTACATTTAGCTTATTTCCTTCACAGCATTAGTCCCAAGTTCAAGTCCAAAGCCTGAGAGTACCTTGCTGCTAGTCTGTCTATAAATCTGACTAGGTGATTGCATCTTAGGTGTGCTGGACATGCTCCAAACCCCCATTACAAAGATCAGTGAAGATGAGGAGTGAGCAAAGGTCATCTGATTTAGTAGTTAGCAGGTAATTATTTGAGTGATGGGAATAGAAGCTCTATTGAAAAGACCTTAGAAATGAATGATAGTGAGAAAGTAGGATCCTACTTTAAGTAGAGGCAGGTTTTTTTTTTTTCCTTCAGGGATTTGGCTACAAAATGGACAGGATATGAAAACATAGTTTGAAGGGATAGGAGGGACTAGTTAAGGGTTTTTGCTTTGTTTTGTTTTAGGATGCGGAATATTCTGATATTTATAGGTACTAGGAAAGGATTCAGTAGATAAAAAGAGAATGCTCTGCAACCCCTTTTTTAACTTTCTGGGCAATGAATTTCCAAATCATCTCTGAATTACACTTCTTCAAACATTTAAGAATGATTATAATGAATTGGTACACCGAGAGTGAATTTACTTTTTATCTCAAGTTTACTGGTAGGGAAAGCAATGGAACATTTCACTTTTGATTAAAGATTTTGGCATTGCAGATATTCATTGTTTTTCTTTGTGTGACAAATCCTTGTGGGAAATATAGGATTTTGGGTGACTGGTTGAACCATATAAACAGTAAAGGAGAGAAGTAGAGAAGGGATTTGGGGTGAGAGGGAATAAAAAAAAAAGATGATGGGAGAAGGATGAAGAGAAAAACATTTAAGAAAACATGATGGACTGATTCAGGAAAACTTTATCAAGAGTCTACTACATTTCTGTAATACTGTAAACAGTATTTCTCTTATTAAATATTATGAACCTATACAATAGTTATTATTGACCATCACCCATACCAATAGCATCATTAGAACAATATTGTACCTTGACAGAGTAGGATGACTTATAAATACTTTTAAAAATCACAGGACTGAAAATGTTCTCTTTGTCCTTATTCATATTTCTAATTATCTACCTGTCCGTCCTCCATGTGACCCCAGGTCTAGAAAGTAAAAACATCTATCACTGGCCCTCTCTACCCTTTCATCCCTCCAGACTCAGAGAACATGACCTACTACATATATTTCTAGGGAGCTTACTGCTGACATATCCAGGGTTCTCAAACAGATCAAGGCAGGGAAAATATATATATATATATATATATATATATATATATATATATATATATATATATATTTAAAGCCAACTTATTATTTCAGCTATTTTAATAACTACATGAAATTTCATGGGCAACACAAATCAGTTATGCGAAAATTGGTGGTTCAAACACATGAAAAAATGTTAGCATAAAAATGTGAGCTGATCAACGCAAGCACTTACAGATATGGGATAGAATCCCCTGAACATTGTCGAGGGGCTGGGGGAGGGGGTGTTATGAAAGCAGAAGGCATTATATTTCTTTTACTTACTCAGTCTGATTTCGACTTAATATTGTCTACTTTCATGGAAGTCTGGACTTTGTCTCTATATTTATTTGTAAATGCATAATATAGATTTTGATGATGATTCCCAACCTTTGCCGAACTGTAACAATTCATTTATTTTTTACTTTCTGATTCCATACACTCATTCCTCCTAGACTGAATTTAAAGATTCTAAATACTACATTAATAGATATTTATTTTAATATTACAATGAATTTAAATTAATTTCATTTTAAAATTTTATGAAATCACTCGAAAAATTTGGAGATATCCAAATCACTTGAAAAAGTTGTCCCAAAACTATGGTGGTAAAAAGTTTCAAAAGCTATACCTTAGTTCAACTTTTTAATCAAATTTATTTTAACCTTTTTCTACTTTTTTTTTTTTTTGCTTTGAGGGAAATCTTATTTATTAGATTTCACTCAGTCATTCTCCTTTTAAGCATATTTCCATTACAACATATACAATAAAGATACAAAGAGGTAATCATAGAATCACAGTGCCAGAGTCAGAGTTTATGACCTTTCTGGATTTGTTGTGTTATTTTAGCTGTATCTGATTCTCCTTGACCCCACTCAGGGTTTTCCTCGCAGAGATACTGTAGTGATTTGCAATTTCTTTGTCTAGCTTATTTCATATATGAAGAACTAAGATAGGATTAAGAGACTTGTCCAGGGTCACACAGTTAATAAGTGACTGAGGCTGGATTTGAACTCATGATGTCTTTGCCTTTTCTAGCTTCCTACTTTCTAACAGGTACATTTCTGGATTTTTTTTTAAGCAATTGGGCTTAAGATACTTGCTCAGGGTTACACGGCTAGTTATTTATGTGTGGGTGCTAAGTACTGAGGCCGGAATTGATCCCAGGTCATCCCGACTCTAGGACCGGTGCTCTTACTCACTATACCACCTAACCGCCCCTGTATTTTCTTTAAATATATTTACTTACAAAGTTGACCACCCTCAACAACATCTTCAGAGTAATAAAAATTTATGCATAAAATCATGAACTTAAATAATTTACTTAACTTAATTTTATTTACTTAAATAATTTACTTAACTTAAGAAAAAAACTTTGACCAAGTAATATCAAACTTATCTTGTTTGTTTATATGGTCCCCTAGATTTTCACTGTTACTGCCATTCTTATTTACATAGTTTGTAATACACTCACACATTATATGTCTTTTCTTATTTACGTAGTTTGTAATAAACTCACATATTATATATGATTTTTATTAGATTTATCTAATTCTATATCTCTTCATATTTTATGGATATATTCCTTAAATATTTTATTAATAGCTTTTTCCCCCTACATCAAAGTCATTTCTTGGTATATGCCTCCCCACCCACTAAGACCTCCCTGATATAAAAGAAAAATGTGAAGTAAAACCAACAATTGCTGCATCTGATAATGTATGTAACATTCCAAGCCCACCATCTCCCCACATGTGGAAAGGAAATTTTTTTTATCATTTTTTCCTCTGAAACCAAGATCAACTATTGCATGGGATGAAGTCACATGCCTTTTAGTGTTTTCATTTTTGCATTAGTGTAGTCATTGTGTTGATTATTCTTTTAGTTCTGGTTTCTTCCTTATGTATTTACTATTCTCTGGTTCTATTATAGCATACAAGTTTTCCAAGTACTTTTTCTGAACTCCTCCTATTTATCATTTCTGATGACCCAGTATTGACTGAGTCAATCATTCAGTCAACTAGCATTAATCTCCTAGTATGTGACAGGCACTATGCTAAATGCTGGGAATACAAAGAAAGAAAAAAAAATAGTTCCTGGTCTCAAGGAGCTCACAGTCTGAGGCACTAAGGATTAAGGAGAACTGGCAAAGATTACTTATAAAAGTTGGGACTTTACCTGAGACTTCAAGGAAGCCAGGGAAACTAGGAGGCAGAGATGAAGACAGAGAGTATTCTAGACATGAAGAGCAGCCAGTGAAGATTTCCAGATTTGTGAGATGTAATGTCGTGCCTGGGAACCATCAAGGAGGCCAATCTCACTGGATCACATGGAGAGAAATAATGTGGGAGAAGACTTAAAATGTAGTAAGAGACTTTCTTACAGCTTTGAAGGCCAAACATAATTTTATATTTCACCCAAGAGGTAATGGGGAACCATACTGAAATGGGAGTGATGTGATCAGATTTGTTATTTAGGAAGATCAATCTGACAGCTGAGTGGAAGATGGTGTGGCGTGGGTTTAGACTTGAGGCATGGAGACCAACCAGAAGCTTATTACAATAGTTCAGGCATGAAGTGATGAAGATCAACACCAGTGTGGTTTCAGTGTCAGAGGAGAGAAGGGACCATATTTGAGAAATGTTGCAAAAGGAGACAAAACAGGACTTCACCACTAATTGGATATAGGGAGTGAGAGAGAGTGAGGAGTCAAAGATGATGATACCTAGGTTGTGAACCTGTGTGACTTGGAGGATGGTGGTGCACTTGACAGTAATAGGAAAGTTAAGAATAGGGTAGGGTTTGGGGGATTAGATAATGAGTTCAGTTGAGGGTATGTTGAGTTTGCCATATTTATATGACATCTAGTTTGAAATGGTCACTAGTCAGTGGGTAACTATTTTCAATTTCTGTTACCACAAAAGCATTGATATGAATATTTTGGTGTATATGACATCTTTTTGTTTTTCTTCTGTAGTTGACCTCCCCAAGGTATATGTGTAATTATTGGGTCAAAGGTGTTAAAGTTGGTGATCATTTTTTCATAATCCTAAATTGTTTTCTAGAACAGTTCAACCAATTCATGACTCTACCAACAGTGTATTAATATGCCTTTCTTGCCCACAATAGTGATTTCTTCCATCCTTCATCATCTTGGACAATTTAATGGGTGAAAAATGAAGCTTCAGATTTATTTTCACATCAATTCATCTTATTAATGTGTTAGAACACTTTCAAATGGTTGCTGGTAGTTCTTTTATTTATAAACTATTTGCATCCTTTGATCTCTGTCTCTCTGTGTCTGTCTCTCTCACTGTCTCTCTGTCCCTCTGTCTGTCTCTCTCTGTCTCTATCTCTGTCTCTGTCTCTGTCTGTCTATCTTCTCTCTCCCTCCTTATATAGCCAGAATTTCTAGAACTATGTCAACTAATTATAGGGAGAGGGGATAGCCTTGTTTTCCCCCATATTGATTTGAAAACTTCGAGTGTTTATCTATTACAAAGAATGTTAAGGTTTTTTTTTTTAAGTATATACTTTGACTATACTGAAGGAAAGACTTTTATTCACAGATTGGGTCCTCTGGGGAATGCTACCCCAGTTCAAAGTACTCTTTGAGTCCATACTCTTAAAATTATAAATCCTGAACTCTTGTAGATGCATTCACCTTTAAAAAGTTAGCACAATCACACACACACACACACACACACACATTTGCTTTTCTTTGGAGGGGCAATTGGGGTTAAGTGACTTGTGCAAAGTCACATAACTAGTTAAGTGTCTGGGCCCGAATTTGAACTCAGGTCCTCCTGACTCCAAGGCCAATGCTCTATTCACTGTGCCACCTAGCTGCCCCAAGGTTATCACAATTAGATCAAAACCAGGCATTTACAGAAGCAGTATAGTATAAATGAGCCTATGAAGAGTAAAAAAAAATTAATTACTACCATAAACCTGTGAATTACTCATAAATACACACAATGACAGTGGGACAAGTAGGCACTCATACAGACTACATTAATGGAAAGGCACACATATAGAGAACTCGCATGATCAATGCAATTCACACCTTTCATGCAGTGGGTCCTTCATTTCCTTTCTTTTCCTGAGGTGTTCCCATATTGCTCCCCTCCCATGCAGTGCCTTTTATGAGCTATCCCCTGTGATGAACTCCCTGGGGCTACTTTTCTCTGTATGTTAACTCTTCAGATCCATTATCTAAGCTTACCTTATGCTAGGTGCAGTATCTTCTACTTGGCAAATTGCTCAATTGCAAGATACTGTTATCAATGGGAAGTGATGGAGAGACATTTCCTTCTCTCACCCATTTAACTACAGCAAAGGCACAAGGGAATAGTGATTTCTTCTATTGAGATGGGCTTTTCTTTCATTGATGGTCTCTGTTCTTCACTGTCAGAGATGACTCCCTTGACTGACAGTTCTCCTGTCTTTATTGACTCCACAGGTGGAATTCTTGCTTATTGTATGCCACCAGGAATGTGGCTGATCCTTCAGCCATGCAGTGGTAAATTGCCCAATAATTGGTGTAGAGACTTATTTGCACCTGCTAGAGGTTTAGACATATCTTTATGATTCCTTTTTAGTAGGTCATTCACTGTGTAAGCCTCTTATTTTTGTGTTTTGATAATTCTCTGATATTTACTCTGTGTTGTGAATTCTTCCTTTTTTTATTGTAACTTGATTTTCCTTTCTCTCATTAAAAATTTAGATAGTAGTATATTGATTTTGTTTTTTAATAACAGTTCTGGTTTTGAGTTGTTATTTTTACATTCTCAACTTTATCATATTGTCCTCTAATTTTCAATATTTATCATTACTTTGTGTTTCTTAATTTAGTGATTTTCTAGTTTTAAAAAACAGAATACCCAGTTCATATCTCCTTTTTCTATTTCACTAATATTTGTGTTAAGAAACAAATGTTTTCATCTGAAGACCAATTTAGCTATGTTTCATAAATTTTGATATTTTGTTGCCTTATTTTTGTTATGATATAGTTATTGTTTCTATGACTTGTTGTTTTATACATTCATTATTTTGGATATCATTGAATAATCTTCACTTGAATCTTAATTATTTGCTTATGATCCCTGCATTCATTACTATTTTAATTGTATAACAGTATATAATGTTTGTGTTTCCTATTTTGTCCATTTTACCTTTATTCTTCATTTCTTGATTTCCTAGCACTTTTTGTATCAATATTTTACTGAAAAATTTGTCTAATATCTGTATTCAGAAGTTTTATGGTTTTCTTTTCTTTAATTTCATTTTTATTCTGATCATAAGCACGCACAAAAAAAGAATTATTTCTGTGTAGAAAGCAGAATACCAAAAAAGCGTTCTCTATGGAACTATGAATCTCCATTTCATATTACTTGCATATGTGTCTGTACACATACATGCATGCTATATATAACATGCATTTATGTACCTGTGCACATACATATATCTATAATATTATACACATTAATTTAAAAACTGTTCTATTTGTCTGTGCTTCCTTCTGAAATTCTTTTTGTTCTTGTCTGCACATTAAAAAAAATAAAGTTACAATGACCTTTTTTTCATCACTTTTGCTAACCACTTACCTTTCCTCCTTTTTTCATTAGTGTATTCATTTTACTATTCTTTCTTTCTTCAAACCCTTAAATCAAAGCCACCCCAACCACATGACCTTTGTTGTACTTATTTAATTTCCACAATACACTTTGAAGATATTAAGATTTTGAAGGGATACTTGTTTTTTCTTCCACTAGAAGGTTAACACTATTTTTAAAAATCTAGCTCCTTCCAATTGTTCAAATAAATTCCCTTTTTTGTTGTTTTATCTATGCTTTTCTTTGTACTTCAGAATTTCTACCAAGCTCTGCTCCTTTCAGGCCATTCCTTTTCTATCTCCTTTGCTGAATCCTTTTTCAAATTGCAGCCTCTTCTTTTAAGGGTTTTATCCTGGGGTCTCTTCTCTTCTTCCTTTATATTACCTCAGTTGGGGATCTCATCAGCTTCTATGGATTTAATTACCATCTCTATGCTGATGAACCTCAAATCTGCCTTTCCTTCCTCGATCTCTGCTGACTCTCTATTCTGTCATCTCCACCTGCCTTTTAGATATCACAAACTGGAAGTCCAATAGATATCTTAAGCACAATATGTCCCAAAAATGGAACTAATTTCTTCCCTGCCTCCCACCTTCTCTATTTCTGTAGAGGGCAATGCCATCCTCCCAGTCCCTCCGACTTGTAACCTAGGAGTCATCCCAGATTCCCCACTGTCTCTCCCCCTACCCCACCTGATCTGTTTCTAGGCCTGTTGATTCATTTTAGCAACATTTCTCATATATATCCTTTTATCTTTTATGACACTGACAATGCTCTAGTGCAGGCCCTCATCATCTCACACCTGATTTGTTGCAGTAGTCTCCTATTGGGTGTGCCTATTTCAAGTTTTTCCCCATTAGTCCATCTTCCAGTCAGTCACTAAAGTGATTTTTCTAAAGTGCAAATTCAAGCATACCAAAATCCTACAAAATAAACTCTAGTACTTTCCCATCGCCTTTAGGATCAAATACAAAATGCTTTGGCATTCAAAGTCCTTCATAACCTATTGCCTTCCTACCTTTCTAGCCTTTTTATATCTTATTCCCTGACTCATACTCTTTGATCCAATGATACTGGCCTCCTGGTTCTTCCATGTACAAGATACCCCATATCTCTGTTCTGAGCATTTTTCTAGCTCTCCCCCATGCCTTGAATATTCTTCCTCCTCTGCTTTAACTACTTACCTCCCTGCCTTCCTTTTAAGTCCCAACTAAAATCTCATTTTCTACAGAATGTCTTCCCCAACCTCTTAACTCCAGTGACTTTCTTCTCCAGCCTCCAACTTATATTTCCAGCACCTTGCTTTTAAAAATTATCTATTTATCCTGTCTACAGATTGCTATATCTATATATCTAGCATACACGTGTGTATACATATATACACTCATGTTGTCTCCCCAATTAAATTGTCAACCCTTTGAGAGCAAGGTTTGTCTTTTTCCTCTTTTCATATCCCCCATGCTTAGCACATGACTGACATATAGTAGGCACTTAATAAATGTTTAGTGGTTGATTTTTTTTATACAGGTATAATTATTTTTTTTTGTTTTGTTTTTAAAGAAATGCTTTATTAACTTCTGTTTTACATCATTTATTTCCACCAGGTTTTGAGTTACAATCATTCCGCCCCCCCCCCATTATTCCCCTACCCAACCTCCCAGAACAGCAGTCCCACAAGATATCACTTCCTCCAATCTGCTCTCTCCCATACCTTCTCCCATACCTCTATCGACTTTTCCATTAGAGGAAGGTGAATCTTTGTGTCCCAATGCCTGCACATCTTATCTCCCTATTACAAGCAAAAGATTATTAATAAAAGTATTTATATATATTTGAAACATTTAATGTTATGACCTCGAATTTCAGATCCATTTCCTTCCTCCCTTGTCACCCATTCCCTCTTGGGAGAGAAGTGATTCAGTATATGTTGTACATGTCTAGCTATGCATAACATTATCATAGTAGATATATTGTACAAGGCTGCTTATAATTCCCTCCCATTCATCCCACCCCCCACCTGTTCCATTCCCTACATGATCCTGTCCCTCTTCTATAGTGGGTACTTTCAACCTCCCCTCACCCCAAGGATGCCCTCCCATCCATCATCCCTCCTCTCATCCCCCTTCCCCCTATCCTGCTGCAGGTTGAGATATCCCATTTAGTATGTATGTCATTCTCTCCCTGAACCAAATTCAATGAGAATGTGGTTTTGCCTTTTTTGCCTTCCTAATCTCCCCCTCCCTTGCAACCACTTCCCCTTGCTTATTCTACATGAGATAGTTTACCCTACCCTGTCTCTCCCCATCTCCTCTTGCCACTTTCCTCTCTCACTTCATAATTTCATCCCTTGAGTATTCTCCCTTCCCAACAAATTCAACCTATGCCCTCTATCCATATATAACTGTAACCATATACACACATATTCACATATGTATTCATATGACCACACCCCCTTCTTCCATTATTATCATAGTGAGAGAGATATCATCAGTCACAGTTATTGCTTTTCCATATAGGAATGTAAATAGTTCAACTTTGATAAGTTCCTTTTGATTTCTTTTCCCTGATTACCTTCTCAGGCATCTCTTGCTTCTTGTGTCTGGATGTCAAATTTTCTATTCAACTCTGGTTTTTTCCTCAAGAATGCTTGAAAGTCCTCTATTCCACTGAATGACCATATTTCCCCCTGAAATAAAATACTCAGTTTTGCTGGGTAGGTGACCCTTGGGTTCATTCCCAGTTCTTTTACCCTCTGGAATATCATATCCCAAGCCCTTTGATCCCTCAGTGTAGAAGCTGCCAGGTCCTGGGCTATTCTGATTGTGTTTCCACAATATTGAAATTGTTTCTTCCTGGATGCTTGGAGTATTTTCTCCTTGATCTGGGGATTCTGGAACCTGGCTATAGTATTCCTGGGAGTTTTCTTTTTGGGATCTTTTTCAGGAAGTGATCTGTGGATTCTTTCAACCTCTATTTTGCCCTCTGGATCTAAACTATCAGGGCAGTTTTCCTTGAGAATTTCTTGAAGGGTGATTTCTAGGTTCTTTCCTTGATCATGGCTTTCAGGTAGTCCAACAATTTTTAAATTATCTCTCCTGGATCTATTTTCCAGGTCAGTGGTTTTTCCCATGAGATATTACACATTGCCTTCTAATCTTTTGTTTTTTTGGATCTACTTAACAGCATCTTGATTTTTCATAAAGTCATTAGCTTCCATTTGCTCCAGTCTAACTCTGAAGGAATGAATCTCCTCAGTGAACTTTTGAGATTCTTTTTCCATCTGGCAAATTCAACTTTTTAAGGCATTCTTCTCCTCATTGCCCTTTTGGGCCTCCTTTGCCATTTGAGTTAGTCTTTTTTTTTAAGGTGTTGTTTTCCTCAGTCAGGCTGTTGACCCTCATTTCATACTTTTCCTGCATCCTTCTCATTTCTCTTTCCAATTTTTCCTCCACTTCTCTTATTTGATTTTTAAAGTCCTTCTTAAGGTCCTCTATAGCCTGCAACCCACTCATGTTTTCCTCTGGGGCTTTTGGAGCAGGACTTCTGACCTCAGTCCTTTTCCTGCTCTATGCCCCCAAAATAGGAGTCTAGGGTTGCATTTTTCTGTTTCCTTTGCCTTGGCATGTTGCCACTTAATTACTTGACTTTTGGGCTTGTTGCCACACTATGGCTTTAAGGCCAGCTAGAGGAATTTTCGTCCCGAACATGTGGGGGGCAACTTCCGTTTCTGGCAAGCTGTAAACCCACCCACGACTTCCACCCTAGATCACAATCCAGATCCAGGAAGGTTAAAGCATGAGCGATTACCCCCCCAAGACTGATCGCTGGATCTTCCTATGATTTTCAGGCTGGGAGATGGAGCTGCCTCTGAAAACTACAAAATGGTGTGTCTCCTCAGCAGCTTCTAGCCCCCAGGGGAGGGACCCGAAGCATTCCCTAAATTCCAGTCCCAAAGTCCATAGGACACTAACCTCTTACTCTGTCCTAGGCATGTCTATGTTGATAATTCTGGAGTCTCCACAGCTCCTGGTGTTCTGGTGTTCCTCCAGCTGGCTGCTGGCCCTGTCGCCCTGGGGCTAAAACCGTGATTGATTTTTATTAAAAATGTGTGAAAAGCTTTTGTTCCATTAAAGATCTATTTTTCTTCTATTGGATTCTACTTAGCTTTTCAGAGTAAGTGATTTTTTGTTATAAGCCTATCTCTTTTGTCTTTTGGAATTTTGTATTCCAAGATCTCTTCTCATTTAAAGTAGAAACTGCCAGGTCTTGTACTTTGTGCTGACTGTAGTTTTTGAACACCTTTCTGGATGCTCCTAGTATTTTTTTTATTTGATTGGAAGCTTTGTTTGTGATATTTCAATAATTGATGATATTATATTTTGATTGGGGAATTTCTTTCAGGGTGAACTGATGTATTTTTTTTCTTTACTTTGTCCAATGGTTATAACAGATCTGGGAAGGTTTCATTTATGAATTTTGCAACATAATGTTTAGGCCTTAAAATAACCCAACAACATGGTTTCTAGTAAGTTCAGTCTTTCTCAAATTATCTCTCTGACCTGCTTTCTAGATCTGTTGTATTTGATATAGGATAACTTTTATCTTCTTTCATTTATTTCATTTTTTTTTATTTTGTCTTCACATTTCATAGAGCTTCATAGATCACATTGATTTTTTTTTTGCTTTTTCTAGGGCAATTGAGGCTAAGTGGATTGCCCAAGGTCACATGGCTAGTTTTTGTGTTAAGTGTATGAGGTCGGATTTGAACTCAGGTCCTCCTGACTCCAGGGCTGGTGCTCTATTCACTGCACCATCTAGCCACCCCTGAGCACATTGATTTCTGTTCAGCTTATTCTCTTTTTCAGGCATTCTGTTTCTTGAGTTTCTTTTCTAATCTAATTTTTTCAGAGCTTTTGGTTCATTAAAAAAATTCAACTTAATTTCTTCTTGATATTCATGTGGTCCTTGTAGAAAATTCATTTTCTCCTTCTAGTTATTCATGTATTCCTTGTTTGAAGGCTGTTTTTTCCCCTTTGAGTTTCTGCTTGCAGTTGTTATAGAATTATTTACTTATCTGGGGGATCTCTGGTAGTTGTATGATTAATTGTGCATTCATAACTTTTGACCATTTAAATATTAGAGAATTGGTTTTACTCTTATAAATCAATGTCAATTCCTTATAGATTTTCAATATGAAACTTTTGTCAGGTGTCTATTACAATGATTTTCCCTCAATCAGCTATTTCCTTAAAATCTAAATGCATTTTCTGTCCTACAAAAGCCATTTTATAATAAAATAATTCTAATCTATTTCTTTTATTAGTGCTTCTGTTTATTGAATTGTTGATCAGCTAGGTGGCATTCTGTGCCTGGAGTTAGAAAGATTTATTTTCCTGAGTTCAAATCTGGCCTCAGACACTTACTAGCTGTGTGACCATCAGCAAGTCTGTCTTAGTTTCTTCATCTGTAAAATGATCTCAAGAAGAAAATGGCAAACCACTCTTTTATCATTGCCAAGAAAACCCCAAATTGGGTCATGAAGAGTTGGACATGACTGCAAAATGACTGAACAATAAATTGGTTTGCTGAAATTTTCCATCTCACCAAAACTAAAATATATTCATCATTCTATAACTTATTTTTAAACAAAATGTCATTTGCCCCATTAATAAGTATCTCTGCCCACCCTACTTTTCTCCCCTTACCCTGAGAATGGAAGAAAACAAAAGCCAAAGCAAAACCCCAGTAACAAATAAAGTCATTCAAAATACATTCCACAGTGGCGGTATCCAAAAATTTGTCTCACTTTGCTAATCTAGACCATCACCTCTCTGTCATGAGGCAAGTAGATTCTAAATCATTGGTCCTCTGGAAATGGAGTTTATTATTGCTTTGATCAGAATTCATATATCTTCTAAAATTGTTTATCTTTGCAATGCTGTACTATAAACCATTCTCTTGGTTCTGCTCACTTCAGTCTGCATCAGTTCAAAGTGTGGTTCAAGTGATGCTCACCCCTTCCACCCCTTTCTAATTTGAATACTCTTCTATTTTCACTCCCTATTATGAGAGATAATCAACTCCCCACTCTCTTCCTCCCCTTTTCTTCTATATTCCCTCCTCCTTTCTCTTTTATTTTTTTCTTTTAAGAGTATCATAACATGGGGCAGCTAGGTGGCACAGTGAGTAGAGCGCTGGCCCTGGAGTCAGAAGGACCTGAGTTTGGATCCGGCTTCAGGCACAATGCACACACAAACAGAAACCTAGCCATGTGACTCTGGGCAAGTTACTTAACCCCAATTGCCCTCCAAAAGGCAAAAAAAAAAATAACATGACAAAAATCACTTCCAGGATCTTCATCTTATTTGACTTGCTTTATCACCCTTCTTGTCATCTTTGTTCTTAGGGAGTGTTTGTAGTATTCCCACCCTGTCCTATATCTTTCCACTGGAATACAAACATTTCATCCTTATAAAGACTTTTCCAATTGCTCACTTATATTTATCTTTTTATGTTTCTTTTTACTCCTATGTTTGTATTTCCTTTGAAATTTAGCTCTGTTATTTTAACCAAGAATGCTTAGAAGTTCTCAATTTAAGTTCCATTACCACTCCCCACTGCAACATTATACTCAGTTTAACTGTGTAAAGTATTTTTGTTGTAAACCTAGATCCTTTTTGCTTTTTGGAATATCATACTCCTTGCTCTCTACTGACTTTCTATGGTAGCTGCTAAATTTTGTATGACCCCGGCTATGCTTCCTCAGTACCTGAATTTTTTCTTGCAACTTGCAGTATTTTTACTTTGACCTAGAAATTCTGCATTTTGGCTATGATGTTCCTCAGAGTTTTTATTTTAGGGCTCTTTTCAAGAGGTGACCAGTGGATTCTTTCTATTTTCACACTGTCTTCTGCCTCTAAAAAATCTAGGCAGTTTTCTTTCATAATTTCTCAAAATAAAATGTCTAAGCTCTTTTTTTGTCATATATTTCATATAGATCACTATTAAATTGTCTCTCTTTTTTCTAGATCGGTTGCTTTTTAATATGAAGTAATTCATATTTTCTTTCATTTCTTCAGTCTTTTGTCTTTCTTAAAATATTTCTTCTTAGGGGAGGCTAGGTGTCGCAGTGAGTAGAGTGCTGGCCCTGGATTCAGAAGGACCTGAATCCTAGCCGTGTGACCTTGGGCAAGTTACTTAACCCCAATTGCCCTCCAAAATATATATATATATATATATATATATATATATATATATATATATATATATATATATATTTCTTCTTGTCTCATGGTTTCTTTCCATTTTGATTTTCAGGGAGTCAGTTATTGGGATAAGACTTTCACTCTTTTGTGCTATGCTATAAATTCTCTTTCTAAGTCTCTCTTCCCTAGGTCTCATTTCTTTTCCAAATTTTTCCTCAACCACTCTCATTTCATTTATAGTATTGTGTTAAAATCATACTTGCATATTTTTCTGATAATTTTAATTGATCTCATGAAGAAGTTGTGTTTTACTTTGAGTCTTTTTGAAAGTTTGTTAGGGTTATTCACCTCTTCTGGCACTGAGTCTTGGGCATTCTTGCTCTCATAAAAATGCTTTGACTTTTTAAAAAATTTTGTTTATTTATTCTTTTAGTATTATTTTCTAGGTAATCTGTTTGCTGGGCTAGTTGACCCTTTGCTGCTGATTTGGCCCAGGGCCTGCATCTGAAATCAGCACTAGGTGTTCCCAAGCTGTTGGCTTAGCTGGATTCTGGATTTTGAGTCCTAGCTTCTGGCCCCTGTGAGGACCCTGTGTCACTGCCTTGAGCTGATATATTGTAATGTTAAGAGATATGATGACAAAATGTATAGTGCTGGGCTTATGAATAAGAAGATGGGGATTTAAACCCCCTATCTGACATTTACTATGAGACTGTAGAGAAGTTCCAGCCTCCTTAAGCCTCAAGCTATATCTCCTATGTTCCTGATGTTTGAGTTCTTCTCTGGTGGAAATAGTTCCCACACTTTTTATTGTTGTTCTGTCATTTAATCCTGTCTCACACTTAAATAAACGAAAGATCCTTGATGTATTTATGTAATATTGACTCTTTAGACATCTTAAAAGTCTTATTTGAAGGACCAGATCTTCCTTCTATGCCAAGTATATTCTCATTTTTTTTCAGGATGCTAGGGAGAGATTTAGAGTGTAAAAGTTGATGGAATTGGCTCCTAAGTAACTACTACAAAACCACTCTCTGCTTTTTCTCCTATAGCTAAAGCAAACAAAAAATACATATACCAGAAAAATATTCAAATTTTCTTTAAATTGATGTAAACCTGGCCTAGGATCTAAAGCTCAAACTATCCTGTTACTGCTAACATACTGTTTAAACAGGTCCTGCTGAAGAAGCTCAGGTTTCAGGTTTGAGAAGGATCTGGATCTCTTACTTGATGTTAGTGGTAAAAAGAACATTTTCAGACTGGAACTGACCATTTTTCTCATTAATATGCATTGAGAGAGGGTATCTTCCTTGAAGAAATGAGGGATTATGGTCACAGACACACTTAAATTGGAGCAGGATCTATCTATTCTCAGTTGGCTATATTTTTAAAGGAGAAAGATATGCAATAAATTGGGGCCAGAATTATCATCTACAGCCTTACACTGTGACACCAAATAGGCCCTACTTTACATTCTTGAACCAGTTTGCCTGAACTTACCATTTATTTCTCCCTAGAAATAACACTTTAGCATTTTGGAGACAGTCATTTACCCACTGGGAATACGGCAACTTTTATTTTTTCATTTAATTAACAATCAGAGGAGGCAGTGGTTTAGATCCTTTGTCCAGCCCACTACCATGCCATCACCCCATCCCAAGTGTCAATCATTTGGGTGAGAATAATAGCTTAAACAGAGGGTTCATCATTTGTCTCTTTTTTGATTCTGTTTAATTTTCTTTTTGTTAATTTCCCTTTTTTCCTTCTATCATCTCTATTCTTCCCACCACCTTTGCTTTAATTCTTATTTATTTTTTTGGGGTTTCCTTTTCTCCTACTTTTCCTCTCCTCTTGGATTTCTCACTGGGCTCATTCTGTATCTTGTTTTTCTTGAAAAGATCATTTTTTAAAAATATTTGTTTTTAAAATTTTGAGTTACAGATTTTTTCCCCTTCTTCCCTCCTCACCCACCCCCACTGGGAAGACAAGCAATTAAACCTATGTTGTACATGTGTAATTACTCAAATCATTTCCATAGTAGTTATATTGTGAAAAACTATTTTTCTGCATCTTATCCCACACCCCACATATTCTATTTTCTCTTTTGACCCTATCCCTTTTCAAAAATGTTTGCTTCTAACCACCTTCTCCCCCAATCTTCCTTCCCTTTTATAATCTCCCCTCTTATCCCCTACTGTCCTATTTTCCTATAGGGTAAGATACCAGTTCAGTGTTTATATTATTCCCTCCTTAAGCCAAATTGCATGAGAATAAGGTTGTCCCAATTCACCTTCCTGCTCTTCCCCTCCATTGTAAAAGTTTTCTCTTGCCTCTTATATGAGATAATTTATCCTAATCTATCTCTCCCTTTCTCCTTCTCCCAAAAAATTCTTCTCTCACCTCTTAATTTTATTTTTTTAGTTATCATCCCTTCATATTCAACTCATCCTGTGCCCTCTGTCTTTGTATGTGTGAACATACATATGCCCACACTCACATATATATTTATATAACATATACCCCCCTCTACATACATATATGTGTATACATATATATGCATATACATATACATATATATATATACATGCATATATACATATATATTCCTTTCAACTATCCTCATACTGAGAAAAGTCTTATGAGTTGCAATTATCATTTTTCCATGTAGGAATGTAAATAGTTCAACTTTACTAAGTTCCTTATGATTTCTTTTTCCTGTTTACCTTCTCATGCTTCTCTTGCTTCTTGTATTTGAAAGTCAAATTTTCTTTTCAGCTCTGGTTCTTTCATCAAGAATGCTTGAAAATTTGCTATTTCATTGAATGACCATATTTTCCCCTGTAGCATTATACCCAGTTTTGTTAGTTAGGTGATTCTTAGTTTTAGTCTTTAAAGTCACACATGAGCAGCTTTCCAGAGGACAGCTGCTGTGAACAGCTTTCAGAGTTCTGATTACATAGGATAGTGAACTCTTTATTTATTAAATAACAAATCAGAGCAAAACACTCACAGAAAATCAAGGTATAGCATTCACAATATTAGAACTTATCACAGAAAATCAAAATACAGCATGACATAATAACTTAGCAACTTATCACTAAAATGGCTACATAGTTTTCACCAAAGTCATTAGCTTCCAGTTGTTCCAATCTAATTTTGAACTCTTCAGTGAGTTTTTGAAATTGCTTTTCCATTTGGCAAATTTGGCTTTTAAGGCATTCTTCTCCTCACTGACTTTTTGGGCCTCTTTTGCCATTTGAGTTAGTCTATTTTTAAGGTGTTATTTTCTTTAGTGTATTTTTGGGTCTCCTTTAGCAGGTTGTTGATTTGCATTTCATGATTTTCTTGTATCATTCTCATTCTTTTCCCAATTTTTTCTCCATTTCTATTATTGATTTTCAAAATCCTTCTTGAGTTCCTTCATGGCCTATACCAAGTTCATATTTTTCTTACAGGCTTTTGATGCAGGAGTTCTGACTTCACTGTCTTCCTTTCACTCCATGCCTGGATTCTTTTTGTTCCCAAAAAGGATTCTATGGTTTGTGCTTCCTCTGCTTGCTCATATTGCCAGCCAATTACTTGACTTTTGAGCTCTTCGCCACAGTAGAATTTTGCTTCCAGAATGGAGATAGCTTTTCCCAAAATTGCTGGGGTTTTCACAGCTGCTGGAGTTATTAGTTGGGCACCCTCTCTATAGTCACCACAGTCTCTGACATACTGGCCACACACCCCAGATCCAGATCTAAAACCTCGATCCAGATCCAAGCAAGAGTGATTACCCTCTGAATGGTCACTTTGTCCCCCTACTATCTGCAGACCAGGAGCTTCTGAGGTGGCCATGCAGTGGTAGCTGCACAGCCACAGCGCCTTCGCTGTTTCTTGCCACAGGGGCAGGGGCTGGACTGTGCTTTTCCATCCATCCTCCCCTATTCCAACAGAGTTCCACACTGACCTTCTATTTTGTCTTTGGCATTTATGCGTTGAGAACTCTAGAAACCTCCACAGCTCCTGGTTAATCACTCTTCTTAAATCTGCTCTAGCCACTGCTGGTCAGGGCCTCCCTAGGGCCAGAACTGCTCAGTTCCTGTGGGACTCTGCTCAGCTCTCAGCCTGATGGGATAGCCCTTTCCTGTTAGTCTACTGGGATGCCATCAGTAGGAGATTTGTTTCTCTCTGTCTCTTTGTGGGTTCTGTAGCTCTAAAGTTTGTTTAGAGTCATTTTTGACATGTATTGGAAGTGACTGGAGGGGAGCTCATGCCAAGTTTTGCTGCTACTCCACCATCTTGGCTCCTGCTTCTACTGTATTAATTAAGGATTCACTAATTTGGAAATTGTAGCAACTTGTACATGTATGAATAAAAGCTTATTTTTATTCTAGCTGGGACACAAGGGTGTGTGTGTGTGTGTGTGTGTGTGTGTGTGTAGCAGTTGGGCCTTAGAGCTCTGTAAGAACAATCTAGCTCTGGCAGACCTTGTGATTTTTCTCAGAAGAAATCAATTTTAAAAATTATTGAATTATAGATTTAGAACTGGAAAAGGATCTTAGATCAACTCCATAGTTTTATACCCCAGTGAGGTTGTTATGCAGGTTATAAATTCCAGAAGTTGGATCCAAACTCAGTCTCTCTATGATTCCATGCTTCCTCATTATGTAAGTCTTCACCAGGATAGCACTATTTATTTATAAACAGTAAATTCAATAGCCAAAGTATTTAAGACATAAAATCAAATGAATAAGGGGAAATAAAATAGAATTATTCTGACTTCAAACAAAAATTGATACTTAAGTCTTTAAGAATAATTTAATGTGACACACCACTTCAAAATCATGTAAAAGGGGAATCTGAACAACTTCTGGAACTCCAGCACCCACAGAATGACACAGAGAAGCTAAGCTCCTGCTGAGGACAGCTCAGCAGGCCTGCAGGGGGGGCTAGCACAGCACTCTGGGAGCCAAGCAAAGGTACATGTGAGTTACAGTTTTAGCCACAGGGAGGCTGGGCCAGCAGCAGGCTGGAGGGACCCCAGAACACCAGCAGCTGTGGTGATTCCAGAATTATCAACACAGATAAGCCAAGGACAAAGTGAGAGGTTAGTTCCTTATGGACTTTGGGACCAGTATCTGGGAAAGCACCGTGGGGTGGGTGACCAGCTTGCCAGAGTCTGTGGAGGCTTAACAGAGGCCATCCAACTAATACATCTGGAAGTTGAGAAGACCCCAACGTTTGGGATGGAAGCTCTCCTGTCTGGTGGCAGAGTCCTACTGTGGCAACAAACCCAAAAGTCAAGTAATTAAGTGGCAACATGCCTAGGAAAAGGGAACAAAATAAACAGAAAAATGCAACATTAGACTTCTATTTTGGGGGCAAAGAGGATCAAAGCATGGAACAGGAGGAGGCCTGGGAGGTCAGAAATCCTGCACCAAAAGACCCAAATAAAAATATGAGTGGGTTACATGCCACAGAGGACCTTAAGAAGGATTTTACAAACAAATAAGAGAAGTGGAGGAAAAATTGGGAAGAGAAATGAGAAGGATGCAGGAAAAGTATGAAATGAGAGTCAACAGCCTGACTGAGGAAAATAATACCTTAAAAATAGACTAACTCCAATGGCAAAGGGGGCTCAAAAGGGCAATGAGGAGAATGCCTTAAAAAGCCAAATTTGCCAGGTGGAAAAAGAATCTCAAAAGCTCACTGAGGAGATTAATCTAGTGACTTTATGAGAAATCAAGATGCTGTTAAACAGACCCAAACAAATGAAAGAATAGAAGGCAATGTGAAATATCTCATGGGAAAAACCACTGACCTGGAAAATAGATCCAGGAGAGATAATTTAAAAATTATTGGACTACCTGAAAGCCATGATCAAAGAAAGAACCTAGAAATCATCCTTCAAGAAATTCTCAAAGAAAATTGCCCTGATGTTTTAGACCCAGAGGGCAAAATAGAGATTGAAGGAATCCACAGATCACCTCCTAAAAAAGATCCCAAAAAGAAAACTCCAAGGAATATTATAGCCAGGTCCTAGAATTCCCAGATCAAGGAGAAAATACTACAAGCAGCCAGGAAGAAACAATTTCAATATTGTGGAAACACAATCAGGATAGTGCAGGACTGGAACCTTCTACACCGAGGGATCAAAAGGCATGGGATATGATATTCAGGAGGGCAAAGGACCTGGGATTAAAACCAAGAATCACCTACCCAGCAAAACTGAGTATTTTGTTTCAGAGAAAATATGGTCATTCAATAGAATAGAGGACTTTCAAGCATTCTTGAGGAAAAAACCAGAGTTGAATAGAAAATTTGACATTCAGACACAAGAAGCAAGAGATGCTTGAGAAGGTAATCAGGGAGAAGAAATCAAAAGGAAATTATCAAAGTTGAACTATTTACATTCCTATATGGAAAAACAATAACTGTGACTGATAAAACCTTTCTCATTATGAAAATAATTGCAGAATGGTACATGGGCATATGAATACATATGTGAATATGTGTATATATGTTTATAGGTATACATGGATAGAGGGCACAGGTTGAATTTGGTGGGAAGAGATGATACTTAAGGGGTGAAGTTAAGAGGTGAGAGAGGAATGTGGCAAGAGGAGATTGATAGAGAGAGGGTGGGGTAAACTATCTCATGTAGAAGAGGCAAGGGGAAGTGGTTGCAGGGGAGGGGAAGAACAGGAAGATAAAAAGGCAAAACCATATTCTCATCGAATTTGGCTCAGGGAGACAATGACATCCATACTAAATGGGATATCTCACCCTGCAGGAGAGTAGGGGGAAGGGGGATGTGAAAGGGGATGATGGAGGGGAGGGCATTCTGGGGGGAGGGGAGTTTGGAGGTACCTACTTTAGAAGAGGGAGATCAAAGTAGGGATTGGACCCGGTGGGGGGTGGGATGGATAGGAGGGAAATATAAGCAGTCTTTTACAATATATCTACTATGGTTATGTTTTGCATAGCTATACATATACAACACACACTGAATTGCTTATCTTTCCAGAGGGAGTGGGTGACAAGGGAGGAAGGTTATGGATCTGGCATTCAAAGTTTTAAAATTAAATGTTTCAAATATATATATATATATACTATTGTTAATACTATTTTGCATGTAATTTGGAGATAATATGTGTAGGCATTGGGTCACAGAGATTCACCTTGCCCTAATGGGAAAGTCAAAGGGGGTATGGGAGAAGATATGGGAGAGAGTAGATTGGAGGAGAGGATATCCTGTGGGACTACTATTCTGGGGTGGTGGGTAGGGGAAAAATTGGGGGGAAAGTGTAACTCAAAATCGGGTAGAAATGAATGATGTAAACCACAAGTTAATAAAGCATTTGTTAAAGAAAATATTTTAATGTAGTCTCCACAAACTTTGCCATACCTTTCCCCTTTTCCTTCTTCCCTCTCCCTATACCCTCAGAATAGAATGACAATTACATTATCACATCATAGCAAATGGTTCAGGGGTAAAAGTTTACATTTGTACTCTGCCATCTTAACTTGCCCCCCTCCAAAGTTTATATTTCAAGGCTTCTACTTCATGTTATCCTACGGAATTCTCTTGGGACATTGATCACATGGTAAAGACTGGTAGGAGATAAAGATCATTAGTTTGGCTGTGGAGGCTCAGAATTCAACTGAGATTCCTGGGTCCTGAATCATGATGATACATACCCTTCTGTCCCTTATAACCATAGTCTGAAGTTTGGCTCTACATCTGCTCCCTCCTGTGACTAATGAAGCCACACACACACACACACACACACACACACACACACACACACACACACACACAACCATACACACTCACAAGTTTATTGATATGTTTAATCTTTACATTAAATTTCCTAATTCAGCTCTCTTCCTCTCTCTCTCTCTCCCATAGAGCTATCTCTTACAACAAAGAATAAACTAAAGGTGAAAAAAAAGCTTCCAAAAATACTAACCAACAAATCAAACAATTTTAAAATTTTATGCAGATTCCACACTTACATTCTACCACAGCTACCATCACTACCTTCCCCACAGAAAGGAGGACAGTGCCTTCTTGTATCTATTTGGGGATGAGTTTCATTAATTTTCATTTGGTTGTTATTGTTGTTCTTTCCTTTTTATTATGTATATTGTTTCTTTATTTTACTCACTTAAAATTTATCTTTCCATTCCCTTACATATTCATCATTTTTATAGAACAATAAAATTTACTTACATTCATTTACCACAGATTTTAGCCATTCCTCAGTCTAAGGTTATCTGCTTTGTTTGTGTAGATTTCCTACTATTCTGAACAGTTGCATTTTCTTATGTGTATTTTCCTTTTTAAAGGGCATATTTGTTATTTGTGCTTTTCTACATGTGCTTAAAGCACATCTTTGTGCCATAACACAGGGTTAATTTTTGTAAAACGTCCCACGAGGATTATTCATATATTCTTTTGTAGTCCCATTTAGAAGACACCATAAGTATCTGTCTTCAATTTGTTCAGTTCCAAATGCTAGATTCATCTAAAACTGAAATAAAGGATTTGAAATATGCTACTATTGAGTTATTGTCTAAACATTCTTATTCCTCAGTTAATATTTCCTTTATGAATTTAGATGCTAAGGCAAGATCAGTATTAATATTTGTTGCAGCAAGAACCCCAGCATCCCCAGGGTGGCTGCCAACACAGGTTCTTAGATCTGCTTTTCTAAAGGAAAGCAACTCGTAATGGGTTAACCATCTTGCTTTAATCAGTCAAACGTATCATTTACCTAGTTCAGGGGGAAAAGTCAACACCCTGAACTCCAGAGTATACAGAGGTTACAAGCAGAAATTACAAGACAGAGAAACATTTCAAGCAGACAGGTTTCCAAACGTCCAACCATTATATCTATACCTAGTCAGTCACCAGAGAGGGAAGTATCAACATCTGGGTTTTTCAAAGCCAGGGAGCTCTCAGTGGCTGCCAGAGTCTTGTCTGGTCAAATCACACAACATTTCTGAAAGTGAACCGCAAAACAAAGCCTCAAATCAGGATTTATATAGCCTTCTCCTGGGTCAGAGAATGTAACAACCTTCTTGACCCACTGCCCAGTCATGAAGTATCTCCTGAAAAACAAGCCTCCAGCACAGGCTCCAGGTGCACTTAAACCAATCAAAGGTCCTAGGGGCAGGGAAGGTCTTATACAATAAAGTCTTAGAAAGATGACAATAACATAAATTTACATTCCCACTACAATATTGTGGAATTTTTGTCTGTGGTTCCTTTCAAAACAATATTTTATATTCATCCTTTTTTGTGCTCTGGATGTTTTTTTGTTTTTGTTTTTTATTTTGCCTAATAGCTTGGTTGTAATTCCAATTGGTTTGGATTTAATTCATAGTAAAAAAAATGTTTTCAGTTGCTGAAATCAGTTCTATCTGTGTCTTTGTGGTGTATTTTTATTCTGGGATTTTGTTTTATCCAGTCTCTGTATTTTTCATTTTATTGTATTGCTTAATCCATTCAGATTTAAAGTTATAAGAGTTAGGTTCAAGTTTTCCTTAATTTTTCTCTAATATTACTATTTTTCTAAAGTTATCATTTTCCCCTCTTCCCCTGTAAACACAATATTATGTCTCTTCTGTTACTTTAGCTTACTCTTTTTTTTTTTTTTTAAGATGGTCCTATCCTTACTGGCTCTCATCCCCTCAGCCTCAATGACCTCTTCTCACTCCATTTGTTACCCTTTTATTTTGGTTTGGAATTTTGTTTATTAGTTCTTTTTCTTTCTTGCTTCTTTCTTTTTATTTATGTCTTTCTTTTTCTCTTTTAGTTAATTAGAATCCCCCTTACTCTCCTCTCTTTCAATTTGTTTTATTAGTGTTTTGAAAAAAAAAACTATTATTTTTTTGTAGAAAGGATTTCTTTCCCTCTTTTTCTTTGTTATTTTTTTCTTTCTATCAATTCTAAACATTTATTCACTGGATTATGGCCCTTATAATTATTTATTCTTTCAAAAATTCTCTGTATTGGGGGGTGGAGCCAAGATGATGGAGTATAAGCACAAACTTGGTGCAGGCTCTCCTCTAATCACTTCCAATACATGTAAAAAATGACTCTAAAACAACTTTAGAGCTACAAAAACCACAAAGAGACAAAGAGAAACAAAGGTCCCACTGAAAGAAGCCTAGCAGGACAAGAGAAAGGATCTATCTCACCAGGCTGAGAACTGAGCTCAGTCCCATGTGAGCTACTTGGTTCTTGGCCCCAGTGTGGCCCTGACCAGCAGTGGGCCTAAAGCAGTCTTCAGGAGAGTGAATCACCAGTATCTATGGTGGTTTCCAGACTTCTCAACTCATAAATGCTAAAAAGAAAGTAAAAGTTCAGTGTGGAACTTTGTGGGAACGGGGGGGCGATGGAAGATCATGGTCCAGCCCCTGCCCCTGGGGCAAGAAGTGGCAGAAGCATGGCATCTGTGCAGCCACAGCTGCCTGGCTGTCTCAGGAGCAGCTGGCTTGCAGATAGCGGTGGGGGGGAGGGGGGAAGCGACCATTCAGAGGGTAATGTTTCTTTCTGCAAAAACCCCAGCAATTTGGGACAAAGCTCTCTCCATTCTGGAAGCACAGTTCTACTATGGCAAAGAGTTCAAAAGTCAAGTAATTGACTGGAAAGATGAGCAAGCCCAGGAAACATAATCAAACCATAGATATCTTTTTTGAGAACAAAAAGGATCAAGACATGGAATGGGAGGAAGACAGTAAAGTCAGAAGTCCTGCATCAAAAGCATCAAAAACTCACTGAAGAGAATGACTCCTTCAAAATTAGATTGGAACAATTGGAAGCTAATTACTTTATGGGAAATTAAGATACTATTAAACAGATCCAAATAAATGAAAAAATAGAAGGCAATGTGAAATATCTCATTGGAAAAACCACTGACCTTGAAAATAGATCTGGGAGATAGGATTTAAAAATTACTGGACTAGCTAATAGCCATGATCAAAAAAAGAACCTAAACACCATCTTTCAAGAAATTATCGAGCAAAATTGCCCTGATATTCTGGGACCAGAGGGTGAAATAGAAATTGAAAGAATTCACCAATCATATCTTGAAAAAGATCCCAAAAAGAAAACTGTTAGGAATATTATACCCAAATTCCAGAGTTCCCAGGTCCAGGAGAAAATACACTCATGAAGAAACAATTTCAGTATCGTGGAAACACGATCAGGATAATACAAGACCTATTAGCTTCAACATTAAGGGATTGCAGAGCTTGGATTATGATATTCTGTAGGTCAAAGGAGCTAGGATTAAAACCAAGAATCACCTACCAAGCAAAATTGAGTATAATGCTACAAGGGAAAATATGGTCATTCAATGAAATAGAGGATTTTCAAGCATTCTTGATGAAAAAAAAAAAAACAGCTGAACAGAAAATTTGACTTTTGAATACAAGAAGCAAGAGAAGCGTGAGAAGGTAAACAGGAAAAAGAAATGACAAGGAACTTATTAAAGTTGAACTATTTGCATTCCTACATGGAAAAATAATAATTGTAACTCATAATATTTTCTTAGTATGAGGATATGATGAGAAATTATTAAAGTCGAACTATTTACATTCCTACATGGAAAAATGATAATTGTAACTCATAAGACTTTTCTTATTATGAGGATAGTTGAAGGGACTATATATATATATATATATATATATATGTGTGTGTGTGTGTGTGTGTGTGTGTGTGTGTGTGTGTGTGTGTGTATGTATAGATACACATGCATCTATACATATATATGTATAGGAGGGTGTATGTGTACATAAATATATATGTGAGTGTGGGCATATGTATGTTCATGTTTACAAAGACAGAAGGCACAGGATGAGTTGAATATGAAAGAATGACATATAAGAAGTAAAAATAAGAGGTGAGAGGGGAATTTATTGGGAGAAGGAGAAAGGAGGAGATGGATTATGGTAAATTATCTCATATAAAAGAGGCAAGAGAAAACTGTTACAATGGAGAGGAAGAACAGGAAAGTGAAATGGAATGGAACAATCTTATTCACATTGAATTTGGTTTAAGGAGGGAACACCACATACACTCAATTGGGAATCTTAACCCACTGGAAAATAGGGGGTAGGGGATAAGAGTGAGGATGGTAGAAAGTAGGGCAGATTGAGGGAGAGGGTAGTTAGAAGCAAATATTTATTTTCAAATGCTTTATTAACTTTTGATTTATGTCATTCATTTCCATCAGATTTTGAATTATAGTTTTTGCCCATTTTTCCCAACCCCACACCCCAGAATAGCAGTCCCACAGGATATACCCTCACCCCACATGCTCTCTCCCATATCTTCTCCCATACCCCCTTTGATTTTTCAGTAGGGCAAGGTGAATCTCTGTGCCCAAATGACTGTATATCTTACTTCCCAATTATATGTAAAATAGTATTAAAAATAGTATTTATATATCTTTAAACACTTAATTTTAAAACTTTGAATTCCAGATTCATTCCCTTCCTCCCTTGTCACCCACCCTTACTGGGAAGATAAGCAATTCAGTATAGGTTGTACATGTGTAGCTATGCAAAACATTACAATAGTAGACATATTATAAAAGACTGACTATATTTACCTCCCTCCTCTCACATAGGAGGTCTATTCTCTACTTTGATCCTGTCCCTTTTCAAAAGTGGGTGCTTCCAAATTCCCTTCTCCCCTTCCCTCCCTCCCTCCTTTCCATCATACCCATCCTCTTCCCCCCTACTCTCCTACCCGATTTAGTATGTATGTCATTCTCTCCCTGATCCAAATTCAAGGAGAATGAGGTTTTGCCTTTTTGCCTTTCTTTTCTTCCCCTCCCTTGTAATCATTTTCCCTTGCCTCTTCTATATGAGATAGTTTACCCCATTCTGTCTCTCCCCCTATACTCTTGTTGTATTCCTCTCTCACCTCTTAATTTCACCTTTTAAGTATCATCCCTTCCTATTAAATTCGACTTGGGCACTCTATGTATACCTGTACACACACACACACACACACACACACACACACACACACACACACACATATATATATACATATATATATATATTCATATGGCCACATACACTTCTTCAACTATTTTCATACTGAGAAAAGTTTAATCAGTTACAGTTATCATTTTTCCATGTAGGAATGTAAATAGTTCAACTTGGATAAGTTCATTATGATTTCTTTTCCCTGATTACCTTCTCAAGCATCTCTTGCTTCTTGTGTCTGAATGTAAAATTTTCTATTCAACTCCGGTGTTTTCTTCAAGAATGCTTGAAAGTCCTCTATTCCACTGAATGACCATATTTTCCCCTGAAACATGATACTCAGTTTTGCTGGGTAGGTTTTAATAGTTTTAATGGTTTTTCTTCGTTTTAATCCCAGCTCCTTTGCCCTCCAAAATATCATATTCCAATCCCTTCCACACCTCAGTGTAGAAGCTGAGAGATCCTGTGCTATACTGATTCTGTTTCCACAATATTGAAATTATTTCTTCCTGGCTGCTTGTAATATTTTCTCCTTGATCTTGGAATTCTGGAACCTGGCTATAATATTCTTAGGAGTTTTCTTTTTGGGATCTTTTTCAGGAGGTGATTGGTGGATTCTTTCAACCTCTATTTTGCCCTCTGGTTCTAAAACATCAGGTCAGTTTTCCTTGAGAATTTCTTGAAGGATGATTTCATGATTTTTTTGATCATGGCTTTCAGGTAGTCGAATAATTTTTAAATTATCACTCCTGGATCTACTTTCCAGGTCAGTGGTTTTTCCCATGAGATATTTCACATTGCCTTCTATTCTTTCATTTGTTTGGATCTGTTTAACAGCATCTTGATTTCTCATAAAGTCACTAGCTTTGACTGCTTGCCCCTGGGGGCAAAAGCCAACACAGTACAACTACTGGATCCCAAAGTCCATGCTGCACTGGCCTCTCACTTTGTCCTTTGCATCTGTGTTGATAATTCTTGAAACTGCCACAGTTCCTGGTGATCTGAAGTCCCTCTGGCTGGTGGTTGGTTAGGCCCGCCCTGGTGCTAAAACATCTGGCTCACAAGGGGCTGGTGTTGGCTCTCAGATAACAACAGGCCAATTCCTGCCAGCCTGCCAGGCTGCCCTCAGAGGGAGGTTAACTTCTCTGTGTCATTTTGTGGGTTCTGTAGCTCCAAAGTTTGTTTAGAGACCAGTTTTACATGAATTAGAGGTGGTGGGAGCCTGAGCCACAAGGATGTCCATTTTTTACTTCCCCATCTTGACTCATCCCCCTCTCCCAGTAGTAAGACACAGTTCCCCCCTTTTCTTTCCCTCCTTTTTAATTCTTCCCTTTGCTGCTCATCCACTCTCCTGCAGGCTGCCTTCTTTCTGGGAAACTGCAGGTGTTATGTTCCTGTCATGATCAGCTTTTAACTTGATATTGACTCATCTGTATTTAGGGTTTTATGAGGATTGGTCTTTGTTCTTTCAGGTCTGCTTCTCCACCATTGCATTTATTTGACTTCTGCTTTTACCTACATTTGGAAAGTCTTTTAATAGTCACGCTGTTGTTATTTTTTTTGTCATTGGTTGCTGTGTTTGTTTATCTTTTTTCTATTTATTTTCTGAAGTGTTTCAGAAGCAAATGAGCTCTTCAAGTCTAGTTTTCTTTCTAGGAATGTTTTGAATGCCTCTTTATTATTGAACATCCAAATTTTTCCAGTCATAATTAAGGTCAGATTCGTAAGATAGGTCTAATTGGGTTGCATTTTGCGGTCCATTGCTCTTTGAAACACATTCTTTCCTGCAATTTCTCTTAGGTACAAAATAGTCTTTTGTTACTGAATTTCTTTTCCTTTATATCTGAAGGTCTTTCTCCTAGTCGTTTGCACAATTTGTTGTTTCTGTTTGGAATTGTTAAATCTAACCATTATGTGTCTTGGAAACTGTAGTTTAGGGTTTGGATTCTTTCAATAAGCATTTTGTTTTCTATATTTGGCAGTTCCAGGCAGTTTTCTTCTATTGTTTCTTGCATTATGCTGTTCAGGTACTTTTGCTTGTGTTCTTTTGGGAAAGCAATACTTTTTAAGTTGTTTCAATGCATCCTGTCTTCAAGATCATTACGTTTTGCTTGTAGAGAGAATATATTTTTGAAAATGTGGTTCCCTTTTACTTCTTTTATTTCAGATTGTCCCTCAGTTTTGTATATGTTAATTTCTAATCCATTATCTTCTCTTTCTTTCTTTTTTTTTTTTTTTGTTACACCACTGTGGATTCAAATTTGTCTATTTGGTTATCAGGTTATCTCTGCCATGTAGACCACCAATTCTACTCTTACAAATCTTATTTCCTTTAAAGCATTTAGGAATAACATGCTGTTGTTTTATGTTCTCCTCAACACCCACAGGGTCCTCTGCCTTATATGTTCAATCATTTTTTTTTTTGTTTTATGGTATTTGTTCAAAGATGCACAAATTCTTTTACTAGATCTTGAAGCCATATACTTTTCTGTGATTAATATTTTCCCTGTTGATTTTTGTGCTTTTATTCAAGGTGTTTGTGTTTTCTTCCTGAGGTCTTTGGTAAATTCAGTCCTTTTTTCCTTATTTTCATTTACTCACTTTCTTACTCCCACTGGATCTCAAAATGCCTTAGCTTCTCCCCATCCTGGACAATTCATGATTCACCAACCTATGTCTCTGCATCAAGTGACTACTAGGGTGACAAAACTGACCACTTGGATGTTAACCTCCTTCCCTCGAGATTAGTGGAGTGATATAGAATACACACACACACACACACACACACACACACACACACACACACACACACTACTGTTTTTTCTCCTCACTTTTCTAGCCCAGTAGCACAGAACACTTCCAGTGCAGCCTAAGCAAATGTCTACTATTCAGAGTTTTAGTCTCTGTGACACTGGAAGAATGGGGGTGGGATCAGGGTGTAGATAATTTCTGTTACAAGCCCATATGTGCCCTGCCCCCATTTCCTCTTTTCTTGTGAGCTCCTGCAGAGCACTGTTGCAGCAAATTTCTTCCATTTGGAATTGGCATCTCTACAAAACTGGATGGAGGGGGAGTGGGTTGCAGTGTGGAGATGAATTGTATTGCAAACCTGGGGGAGGAAGTTGGGGTTTGGAACTGAATTCTCTCATATGCCTGTGGGTCAGCTTGTGTTGTTTTGCTGCCAGGAGTATGGTGGGCAGTGGGAGAGGGAGTGCTGAGTGAGTGCTCATTAGGGGTTAGGGAATATTGGATTCTCTGCAGTTAGTTCATCAAGTTTTTACTTTATTTGGATTCTTGATGTCCTAAACCATGGAAACAGCTGAAATTATTTTATCTCTGATGCATAATTTTTATTTTGGAGAGGTAGAGGTTTAAGAGGTTATGGGGATCTGAAAAAAAAATGTTTAGTCGTCCATCTTACTGGTAAAATGACCCAGAATTATACTTTAAAGTTATGTTGTTCTACTCCTTCCTCTGGTACATGCCATGTTTTCTTTTTTTTAATTATGTTTATTCGTTTTAAAAAATTCTTTTTTTAAAAATTTGAGTTACAAATTATCTTCCTTTCTCTAACTTTAATCCCATCAATTGAGAAGGCAAGCAATATAATACCCATTATACGTGTGATGCCATGCAGAATATATTTCCATTTTAGTAATGTTGCAAAAAAAGCAAGAAAAATAAAGTGAAAAATATGTTTCAATCTATAGTCAGAGTTCATCAGTTCTATTTCTGGAGGTAGATAGCATTTTTCATCATGAGTCATTTATCATTGTCTTGGATAATTGTATTAATCAGAGTAGCTAAATCTTCACAGTTGATTTCCATTACAATATTGCTGCTACTGTGTACACTGTTCTCTTGATTCTGTTCACTTAACTTTGCATCAATTTATATAAATCTTCCCGAGTTTTTCTGAAAGTATTCCTTTAGTCATTTCTTACAATGCAATAGAATTCCATGACAGTAACATACCACAACTTGTTTAGCTATTCTCAATTGATAGGCATCCTCTCAATTTCTAACTCTTTTCCACCACTAAAAGAGCTGTTATAAATATTTTTGAACATGTAAGTCCTTTTCCTTTTTCTTTACCTCTTTGGCATATGAACCTAGTAGTGGTATTGCTGGGTCAAAGGACATGTCTAGATTTTTTGTTTTTTTGTTTTTCTGTTTTGGAAGGGGAGGAAGGGCAATTGTGGTTAAGTGACTTGCCCAAGGTCACACAGCTAGTAAGTGTGTCAAGTATCTGAGGCTGTATTTGAACTCAGGTTCTCCTGACTCTAGGGCTGGTGCTCTATTTACTGCACCCCCTAGCCACCCTGTATGCATAGTTTTATAGCCCTTTAGGTGCAGTTCCATATTGTTCTCCAGAGTGGTTGAACCAGTTCACAACTCCACTAATAGTGCATTAGTGTCCCAATTTTTCCATATCCCCTCTAGCAAATGTCATTTTTTTTTCTTTCGTGTTAACCTGTCTGATGGGTGTGAAACGGTGTCCCAGCTACTCCATATTTTCATATAGGGTTTCATAAATTACTGCAACCAATAGAAATTAGCATTCTGTGTTCAACCTTCTCTAATGATGAATGTGCCTAGTCTGGTCTAATGTAATCTTTTTTATCAGTATAATCTATTACCTGGTACTTAGTCAAAATATGTTTGTAAGTAAGGACTGTGGCATGATAAGCCATCAGAGTAAGACTTAAATTGAGCTTTCATATCATACAGGGTAGAGACTAGACATATGATTTCTTTGATGTATGGAATTCCTGGATGAGGAAAAGTGCAGTTCTATGCAAGTTATGTTGTAGATAGTTACATGGACTACTGAGAAGTTAAGTAAATTTTAAAGGGCCACACAGCAAGACAGGGGCAGTTCTTGAACTCAGGTCTTTCTGGTTTCAAAACTGGTTCATTTACCTACTAACTCTCTAGGTAGCATACATACATACATACACAGATGTATACATGTTAATGAAATGTGTAGTATGTAAATTATTCCTAAAAGTATATTTAAGAAAATAAATTATTTTCAAGCACAGATTTTTCACACAATTGATATACCCATTAAAAATGATTCATATCTTTTCATTAAAGCAGGTCTCAAAAGACTAATATTCCCTTAGCTTAATTTGAGTTGCTACTTGGCCTCAAAAGTAATAAAAATGCATTCTGTTGAAAGTATTTTATCATTCAGATGCTTCAATGATAGAGATTAGGTTGCTTTGTTCCTTCCCCAACCCCCCAGGTATATTGAATTAGTGAGGCTTGACTCTACTTATGCTATTAATTACCTTTCTCTCTAGGGGCCCCTACTATTTTTTCTCCTCTCTACTTATTTCCTTTCTTCTAGCCTTCCTGAATCTAGAAACCTTTCTTGTTTATGGATTCCAGGATGAATTGTGACACCATCTTTAGCCCCAGAATGCCCCTTTAAGAATCAAATAATGATATATCTGTAATGGAACTAAGCATTTAATCATCTGGGGTTCTTAATCTTTTATGTTATGGACCCCTTTGATAGTCTGGTGACTCTTATGGACCCTTTCTCAGAATAATATTTTAAGATGGATAAAATAAATTAGAAAGGATTACCAAGCAAATCAACTGTATTGAAATACAGTTGTCAAAATATGTTTTAAAAATTAGCAAACTTTAGGTGAAGATCTCTGCTCTAAACTCTCAGAGGGTCTAATGTGCATAAGGAACTACAGAATAAACTTAGCCTTCAAACACCTAAGTAGAGACTCTAGCTAAACTTGTAATGAGTGAGTGCATCTGGGAGGATATAGCATCCTGTTTCACTTCTCCTCTGACCCATAGTTTCTCTCGCCAAAAAAACAGTTTAAAAAAAAAAACACTCAGTAATAAATCATTGTTTAGAGAAAGCATTGTCAATATTGAGGATACTTAAGTCATTTCTACTGATTCCTGCCTCCTACTAGAAAAAAAAAAACACTTTGTCTTCATCTTCTTGCTTACTACAGAGGTACAATAGTAATTCACATTTAAATAATTTTTTGGTTTACATAATATCTTCCTCCAAAAAACCTTGTGAGGTAGATGGTGATATCTCGTCTACCTTTTACCTCCTCTGGAAATAAATATGCTTTTTAATCTGATGAAGAGGGAAAGGTCCTATTCTATACTTTCCCAGTTATAATCTGTGTAACCTTCTATACGTTCTTTAACCTCCCAGGGCCTGGATTGTCCTGTGGAGATAGCAGAATTTTTGAGGAAAGTACCAGTTTCATACTGACCTTTTTGAAGTGCTCAAAGAATTATTGATGTTATAAACATGAGTACTTATATTTGAATTTCATTGTATTGTGGGCAGAACTGTAATTAGGAATTCTGAATCCTGGCATAAATTCAGTTGAACTGAGGTGGAGGACAGACAAAATAAAATAAGTCCACTCCTGTGAAGTAGACAGGAGGTAGAGGTAATGAATGTTGAGAAGGTTGAAGAACTGGGAAGCCCATGTACTCCAAATAGGGAAGAGAATGGAACTGTGAGATAGGCAAGTAACAAACACCTCATTGAGGATGGAAAGCAAAGGCCCCTAGATAATAGTAACACAATCATTTAGGAGTGAACTTTCAAAGAAAAGAAGGGATTACTTTTGTGATGGGGGAAATTTGGGGGTGTAAAAATGACAATGGGAACTGTGTACTCATCCTCTTGGCCCTATGAGTTAGGGATGTTAGAGAAGGAGCAAACAGCATTGGAGGAAGTGCCAAGAAATTGGAAAGAATATGAGAGGAAGATTTCTGGGATCACAATGCAGCACCTGGACGTGCTCCCAACTTGTAGGGTAGGCCTCCCAGAGGTGAGTTACATTAAGTTCAAGGTATGTTGTGTGTCCACATCTACTAAAACTACCAATGATGAGCCCCCACTCATATGTATACCTTTAGTAGTTAAGCAGAGGAAAAAATTATTTTGAAGCAAATGTACTTAATGAAAGCATGGTTAAGAATAAATCAATAAAACTCTAAATTCATTCTAATCTGGTACAAATGGAACACTTGAAGCCAAAGTATTTGAACCAAAGGATTGTATTTACTGAAATCCAAAAATACACGTTAAACTAGGCTCCCCTTTTCCTTTCATTATCTGCAAAAGCACAATCAGTAGCCCTGGGAGGATGTGGCCTGAATTCTGGAATTTCTATCTGAATTTCTATAATTATAGAATCATATATGAATTTCTATCAGCTCTAGGGAGTTCCCAAATACTGAGAAGGGGTATAGTGGCCCTTATATATTCTTTAGAAGACTTCTTCCTATCAAATAACCCAAAGTGTCTGTTCCTTAGATTATTGACTTGGGAAACATTCTCATGCCATTTCTTATACAACTGCATCATCCCAATACCCACTATAAATAGGAAGAGGGTATCTCTCTCTCTCTCTCTCTCTCTCTCTCTCTCTCTCTCTCTCTGTCTCTCTCTCTCTCTCCCTTCCTCTCTCTCTCTCTCCCTATGTGTGTGTGTGTGTGTGTGTGTGTGTATATGTATGTATGTATGTACCCACACACAGACACACAGACACACATACAATGTGGCTAGGATTCACAAGGTATGTGACCTTATGCAAGTTGTTTAACATTTCAGGGTTTAGATTATCCTGCAGTGATAGAATTTTTGAGAAAAGTACCAGTTTCGCAGAAACTGATATCTGACCTTCTTAAAGTGCTCAAATAGCTAAGAATTACTGGTATAAGTGTGAATACTTATATGTGAATATCATTGTAATGTGGGTAGAGCTGTAATTAGAAATTCTGAATCCTGGGGTAAATTGAATTGAATTGAGGTGTATGAGATTCAGTATAAATTATGACCAATCCTGTGAAGTAGACTGGAGTTAGAGGTAATGGCACATAGGTAGGAAATGCATATACCTAAGCTGCACATAGGGAATGTATATTTTCAGAATCCACATGTGGAGGGGCAACTCATACCTCCAACATGGGAGGGCAATAGATACCTTCTAGAATGTCATTACATTGGTCCTTCTGGGCCTGCTCCATTTTGGTCTCTGCTGACTGCTGCTCAATCATACATGAAGTTTCCAATGGATTCTCTATTGTAAATTGCAGCATAAAATATTGCTATGCATAGTCCCATTGTACATCTGGTAGTAGAATTTTTCTCTCCTTCCAGTTTGAGCTTAAATCTGTGCTTATAGTGCTTTTTCTTCCTCATGAGAAGAGTAGACGGTGCAAAAGTATTTCAGTTTAAAGCCAAAAACTTTTTAATATTTCCCTTAGCAAAGCAGATGCCCCAGCCATACAAAAAGCTTTCCTTACATTATTTTTTTTTCTTTACAGAATGATTTGCCTTGTTCCTTCAGAATTTTGACATTGAGGCTGAAGCCTCTTGTCTCCAGCAGGAGATTCTTAGCCTCAGATACCAACCTATTTAGAACAAGGAACAGGTACTTCTAGGTACATAGCTAGTGACTTCAGACTTGTCTGTCTTTTCTTTGTATTAAACATACTTGACAAGGGTCTTGAATTTCTCTGCTTTAGAACTGACCTTAGCTTATGGTAAGGATTCCCCAATGCCCCCATATTTTAATCTTTGGAACTGAGAAAACTTCTACTAATCATTATTTAGGTATGAACTACTTGTCTTAACATTACTAAACATTTGGCAAATGAGGTTGCCAGTTTTCCAACTCTAAACCTGCTCAATTCTCCATGTAGATGAGTGAATGGGATGGGACTATGTGTATGCAAATACAAACATACATACATACAGGATGTGGGGAGCAATGCTTGGCAGAGACTGCATTCATTTCCTGCATGCCCAGAAGAGATTACATGCCAAGATCATACACTGAGAAAAGATCACATACCTACCAGAGATATGAAGACATGAAGACAATGGGAAGCAGGGCTGAGGGGTGCAGTATCATGACATCATCAGACAGCATCAATAATTCTGCAGCATTGAAAGTATAAATTACCCCTCCATGTGTATACTCTAGCCCCGTGAGTGCTTTATGGGTGAGACTTTCTATGAGGAGTGTACAGAACAAAAAACTGGGAAAAACTATATAGTTCTTTTGTAGGCGGCTCTACCCTGATTAAATATTGAAAACAGCTTGATGGAATTGGAGTTGATGAAGGAGAGAATTTCAGACCTGTGCATAGTTGCAAGTGGGAGAATGTTTAGAAAATATCAAGTTCCAACTCTGGTGACAAAAGGAATTTTCATTTCACAGAGCATGTTAATGTAAACATTGTCTAAATAAGACTGGGAATATAATCCTATTGCATAGCCTGAAATGTCATTTTCTTTCTGTAAGCAGTAGTAATTAAAATTAATTTTTAAAAGCACATTGACTGCTTATGGGTCCTGGTAATACAACTAGGCAAACATGTTCTTTGTGTGTGGTTTGTCCTTCATTCTCAAAGAGGAATATGACCTCAGGATAATGATGAAATGACTAGACAAGACAATTGTCTTTGCTTTGAGTGAGTTAGGCTGTGCAAAGTCACCAGTCTCACTTTCTCCTCCAGAGCTATCTGAGTCCAGTGGCCAGATAGATATTCATCAGGACAACTGGAGATGACCCAGGATGCAGTTGGAGACCTTGGCCTTTTTAAGGTCTTTTCAAGTTCTCATTTTGAGTGAGGTAGTACCCATTCAGTGACTAGGCCTATTTAAGAAGTGCATCAAGGGATAACCCCTTTAATTAAAAAATAAAAAAGAAAGAAATCAGACTGGGAGGGGAAGACCCTCAAGGTTTCTGGCCAAAAGAGAAACAGTTACTATTTACATTCACTCTGAACCAGGAGGGCCCAGATGAGAGAAGAGGAGAGAGGCTGGGAAGGGAGGGGAAAGGAGAGGAAGGGAGTTCCTCAACTGACCATCCCTTTCACATTGAACATTGAACACCAGAACATTGGAACTTAAATAGGGAACCATAAGGTATGTCTAACCTTAAGTCAGAGTGAATTCTGAGATACAGTGTACCTTTGGTTACTAGGAAATGTATATATGAAAATACAGGTTTGAACTGAGGACTTGATTTAGCAAAATTAATTCTGACTCCATGTTCTGAAGAACATGACCTGGGGAAAAAATCTTCTGGTTGAAAATTCCCATTCCAGATAAGTAAATAGATAAACCAACTTGCTGGAGAAAGCCCCTGAAGACTTTTTCTTCCCTGTTCCAATAACTGGGTATATTAGGGATTTTATAAAGAACTTCATAAAAAGCTATAGCAGGAATCCCTCAGAGCTTTAAGCTAAAAGATAAATGGTCAAGCCTTTTTCTGTAAAGAAGAGCTGACATCAGAACTGAAGTCAGAAGCTAGAGGCAGAAATGCCATAATATTGTGTCCAACAGAGCTGTGTCTTATAGAATACAACAGCAAGCACAGAAATCATGTAGCAAAATAAAGTAACGACCATGTGAGAGTGATGGGGAGCAATGCTTGACAGATACTGCTTTTGTTTCCTACATGCCCAGAGATTACATGCCATGGCCATACACTGAGGAAAGATCATATACCTACCAGAGACATGAAGACATGAAGACAATGGGAAGCAGGGCTGAAGGGTGTATCACCATGACATCATCAGATGGCATCAATAATTCTGTAGCATTGAAAGTATAAATTACCACTCAATCTATGTACTCTAGCTCCATGAGTGCTTTATGGATTGAAACATTTATGGGTGTGTCCTACACACATTTAGTGACTATGCATTTCTTCACATTTTACCTTTCTATTCTTCCCACTTATCAGTAAATATTACTAGAAATACTATTGCTGGGGGTGGAGTCAAGATGGCAGAATAGAAATAGCACTTCCTCGGAGCTCCAGCCCACTCCACTTCAAAATTATGTAAAAGAGGCCTCTAATCGACATCTGGAGCTCTAGAACCCACTAAATGACACAGAGAAGATAACCTCCCACTGAGGACAGCCCAGCATCCCGGCAGGGAGCAGCCAGCACCAACGCTGGGAGCCAAGCCCAGACTGCTTGAGTCAGGGGATTTAGCTCCAGGGCAGATGGACCAGCAGCCAGCTGGAGGGACCACAGAACACCAGCAGCTGTGGTGTTTCCAGAATTATCAACACATAGATGCCTAGGACAAAGTGAGAGGTCAGTGCCCTATGGACCTTGGGAGTGGTTGGGAGAGCATGCCAGCTTCTTCCCCTGAGGGAGAGAAGCCTCTGAGGAGCTGGCACAGCTTGTGCCATGTTGCTACTTTGCAGCTTCGGGTCCTGGACTGCAAACGGTAGGGGGGATCTGGCAATCAGTCTGGGGTGGTAAGCTCTCTTGCTCTACCCTTCTTGGGTCTGGATTGTGGTCTGGGGTGGAGGTCTTGAGGTGTGTCGCCAACTTGCCAGAGTGTGCGGAGACTTCACAGAGGACGCCCAACTAATACCTCCAGCAGTTGAGAAAACCCCAGCATTTGGGATGGTAGCTCTGCTGGCTGGTGGCTGAGTTCTACTGTGGCAAAAAGGACAAAAGTCAAGTAATTGAGTGGCAACATGCTTAGGCAAAGGAAACAAAATAGACAGAAAAATTCAACGCTAGACTCCTATTTGGGGGGCAAAGAGGATCAAAGCATGGAACAGGAGGAGGACTGTGATGTCAGAATTCCTGCACCAAAAGCCCCAAATGAAAATATAACCAGGTTACAGGCCATAGAGGACCTTAAGAAGCAGATAAGTGGAAGAAAAATTGGGAAGATAAATGAGAAAGATGCAAGAAAAGTATGAAATGAGACTCAAAAAAGCCTGACTGAGGAAAATAACACCTTAAAAATAGAGTAACTCAAATGGCAAAAGAGGCTCAAAAAGGCAATGAGGAGAAGAATGCCTTAAAAAGCTGAATTTGCCAGATGGACAAAGAATATCAAAAACTCACTGAGGAGAATCATTCCTTCAGAATTAGATTGGAGCAAATGGAATCTAGTGACTTTATGAGAAATCAAGGTGTTGTTAAACAGATCCAAACAAATGAAAGAATAGAAGATAATCTGAAATATCTCACTGGAAAAAGCACTGACCTGGAAAATAGATCCAGGAGAGATAATAAAAAATTATTGGACTACCTGAAAACCATGATCAAAGAAATAATCTAGAAATCACCCTTCAAGAAATTCTCAAGGAAAATTGTCATGATGTTTTAAAACCAGAAGGCAAAATAGAGGTTGAAAGAATCCACAGATCACCTCCTGAAAAAGATCCCAAAAAGAAAACTCCTAGGAATATTGTAGCCAGGTTCCAGAATTCCCAGATCAAGGACAGAATCTTACAAGCAGCCAGGGAGAAACAATCTGAATATTGTAGAATATAAGGATAACACCGGATCTGGCAACTTTTACGCTGAGGGATTGAAGGACATGGAATATGATATTTTGGAGGGCAAAGACCTGGGATTAAAACCAAGAATCACTTACCCAGCAAAACTGAGTAATATGTTTCAGGGGAAAATATGGTCATTCAGTGGAATAGAGGACTTTCAAGCATTCTTGAGGAAAAACCACAGTTGAATAGAAAATTTGATATTCAGACACAAGAACCAAGAGATGCTTCAGAAAGTAAACAGGGAAAATATATCATAAGTAACTTATCAAAGTTGAACTATTTACATTCCTACATGGAAAACTGATAACTGTAACTGATGAAACTTTTCTCAGTATGAAAATAGCTGAAGAAGGATATAAGGGCATATGAATACATATGTGTGTGTGTGTGTGTGTGTGTGTGTGTTTGTGTGTGTGTGTTTACAGGTATACATAGATGGAGGACATAGGCCGAATTTAACAGGAAGGGATGATACTTAGTTAAGGAGTGAAATTGAGAGGTGAGAGAGGAACATAACAAGAGGAGATGGGGAGAGACAGAATGCAGTAAGCTATCTTATGTAGAAGAGGCAAGGGAAAGTGGTTTCAGGGGAGGGGAAGAATGGGAAGGCAAAAAGGCAAAACCTTATTCTCATTGAATTTGGCTCAGTAGAGAATGACTTGCATACTAAATGGGATATCTCACCCTACAGGAGAGTGGGGAGGAGGGTGATGGGGGGAGTGATGGAAGGGAGGGCAGGCTGTGGGGGAGGGCAGTTGGAACCACCCACTTTTGAAAAGTACAGGATTAAAATGGGGAGTACCAGGTTGGAGGTGGGATAGGAGGGAGGGAAATATAGTCAGTCTTTTAAAATATATCTACTACAGTAATGTTTTGCATAGCTACACGTGTACAACATATACTGAATTGCTTATCTTCCCAGTAAGGGTGGGTGACAAAGGAAGAAGGGAATGAATCTGGAATTCAAAGTTTTAAAATAAAATGTTTTAAAAATATACAAATACTATTATTAATACTATTTTACATATAATTGGGAGATAATATGTGGAGGCATTGAGGCAAGGGCATTCACCTTGCCCTACAGGAAAAGTTGAAGTGGATATGGGAGAAGATATGGGAGAGAGCAGATTGGACGAGGGGATATCCTGTGGGACTGCTATTCTGGGGTTGTGGGTAGAGGAAAAATGGGAAAAAAAATTGTAACTCAAAATTTGGTGGAAATGAATGATGTAAACCAGAAGTTAATAAAGCATTTGGAAAAGAAAAAGAAATAATATTGCCCAGAGCATGGTTGTCCAGATCTTTTTATTGCTGTCAGTAACTTCCTGGGGGTGTAGTCCAAGTTAGTGGGATCACCAAGTAACTTTGCTTTCTGACAAGTAGTGTTGGGGTTTAAATTGTTGAGTTTTAGGGGTGCTTGGGACCCCAAAGTACTGATGCACCAGGTCCTACCCAAAGGAATTTGACCAAGCCTTCTTTCAGTAAAAATCAAACAAAGTTTAGTAAAGATTCACTATATTGGCTGGATTCTTAAGGATCCTAAGCATTTGTGATTCTTGTATTAACAAGCTGACCAGATTGAATCTCAGCTAGATTGAATCTGAGTACCTTCATGGAGGCAAGATGGATCTTATATACAGAAAGACTGTGGCAGGGATCCAGAGGTGGTCAAGTTGTCTGGGGTGACCAGAGGAGGACTTTAGGGAGGGTATTGAGGGGTAGTCTAAGGAGGATCTAGATGGAACTGGGGTGACTATATATCAGATTCCTAGAAACCCAGAGAATAGCATTTTGATAGAATCCAGGGTAGCAAGCAGCTGTGAAGAGGGTATGCACTAAGAGGGTTAGGGTTGCTCTGGAGACCCCAAAATGCCAACAGGCAGGGTCCAGATGAATGAATTCGACTTGAGTCTTCTCAACCAAAGAAAAGTAATATTTATTAAAAGTTTCTTTGTATTAGATACAGAGTAAGTCTGTGCTGGGTCATTCTATGGCATTCTCACAAGGGCTCTCATTATATTATGGTATTCTATGGAGCTTTCACACCACATGGTGTGAGATGGGTCTTATATACAGAAGGTTGTGGGAGGAATCTAGGGGTGGTCTAGAGGAGGAGTTTGGGGAGGGTCTCCAGGAGGAGTTAATGCGGTCAATGAGTGATTAAGGGTGGGAAGTAGCTAGAGACCACTGAAAATGGTGTCTGATAGGCTCAAGGGTGGGAAGTAGATGAACAATGGAGGGCTAGGCTAGTAACTAGGCTATAGGTCTGGGCCCAACCACAGGGTAAGGCTTATTGCCTCCTGCAAAAGCCTAATCAAATGAGACAATTTAATCAAGATTTCAAGGGAGGTTCCCAGAGCTTGTAGCTCAAAGACTCAAAGAGAGCAGGAGGGGGCTCCAAGAGCCCATGTGGAGGCAATCTGGAGCTAACAGACAGTGGAGGGATAGGCTAGGTTAAGGGTAACAAATTTAACCATGAAAAAAGTCAGATTTAGTGGGAAAATTCTGACAGAATTCTAGGTGGGGGTTTGCCAGGGCTTAAGGGCAATGGGACTCATTATTTTGGGATAAAGGGAAAGGGTCTCAGATTGGGCCTGTGACCATCAGTAGGAAAGAACAAGATGAACTATTTGAATATATCTAGCCCTTTTATTTTCTCAATATAGTAAGGTAGACAATGGTCCAAATGCTATTTTATGCAAGCTCACTTGAAAATTGGAATCTTTTATTTTTGGTAAAATGTTGCCCTATCAAGTTCTTACTATAACTGAATCCTCCTCTCAAAAGATCACTGGCTAGTTCTGATCCCATCACAAATCTAAGTGTTTCAGTCATGTAGATTTGCAGATATAATAGAAATATGTTTAAAAATGTATTTATCTTCATTATATACACAGCACATCATTCATTTCCCCTCCAGGAGTCTTAAAGGCTGGGGAAATTGATGAGGTGCAAGCTCTGGGAATCCCCTTGAGCTATCCTTGGATCTTTGAGGTGCAGGTTCTGGGAACCCTGTTGAACTCTTTTTTTTTTAAACAAATGTTTTATTAACTTCTGGTTTACATCATTCATTTCTGCCAGATTTGGGGTTGCAATTTCATCCCCATTTCCCCCCTACCCACCACCCCAGAATAGCAGTCCCACAAGATATCCCCTCATCCAATCTGCTCTCTCCCATAACTTCTCCCATACCCCCTTCGACTTTACCATTACGGAAAGGTGGATCTCTGTGCCCCAATGCCTACACATCTTATCTCTCAGTTACATGCAAAATAGTATTAATAATAGTATTTATATATAATTGAAACATTTAATTTTAAAACTTCCAATTTCAGATCCATTCCCTTCCTCCCTTGTCACCCACTCACTTTGGGAAGATAAGCAATTCAGTATGTGTTATACTTATAAAGCTATGCAAAACATTACCACAGTAGATATATTGTAAAAGACTGCTTATATTTCCCTCCCACCCATCCCACCCCCACCTGGTCCATTCCCTACTTTAATCCTGTCCCTCTTCAAAAGTGGGTACCACCCCTACCCCAAGCATGCCCTACCCTCCATCATCCCCCTTCCCTCTACTCTCTTGCAGGGTGATATATCCCATTAAGTATGTATGTGATTCTCTCCCTGAGCCAAATTCAATGAGTATAGGGTTTTGCCTTTTTGCCTTCCTGTTCTTCCCCTCCCCAGCAACCACTTCCCCTTGTCTCTTCTACATGAGATAGTTTACCCCACCCTGTCTCTCCCCATCTCCTCTTGCCACATTCCTCCCACACCTCTTAACTTCACCCCTTATATATCATCCCATCCCAGCAAATTCAACCTGTGCCCTCTATCCATGTATACCTGTAAATATATATATACACACATTCACATATGTATTCATATACCCATATAGCCCTCTTCAATTATTTTCATACTGAGAAAGGTTTCATCAGTCACAGTTATTGTTTTTCCATGTAAGAATGTAAATAGTTCAACTTTGATAAGTTCCTTTTGATTTCTTTTCCCTGATTACCTTCTCAAGCATCTCTTGCTTCTTGTGTCTGAATGTCAAATTTTCTATTCAACTCTGGTTTTTTTCCTCAAGAATGCTTGAAAGTCCTCTATTCCACTGAATGACCATATTTCCCCCTGAAACACAATACTCAGTTTTGCTGGGTAGGTCACCCTTGGGTTCAGTCCCAGCTCTTTTGACCTCTGGAATATCATATTATGTGCCATTCAATCCCTCAGTGTAGAAGCTGCCAGGTCCTGTGCTATTTTGATTGTGTTTCCACAATATTGAAATTGTTTCTTCCTGGCTGCTTGGAGCATTTTCTCCTTGATTTGGGGATTCTGGAACCTGGCTATAATATTCCTGGGAGTTTTGTTTTGGGGATCTTTTTCAGGAGGTGATCTCTGGATTCTTTCAACCTCTATTTCGCCCTCTGGGTCTACAACATCAGGGCAATTTTCCTTGAGAATTTCTTGAAGGGTGATTTCTTGGTTCTTTCCTTGATCATGGTCTTCAGGTAGTCGAATAATTTTTAAATTATCTCTCCTGGATCTATTTTCCACATCAATGGTTTTTCCCATGAGATATTTCACATTGCCTTCTATTCTTTCATTTGTTTGGATGTGTTTAACAGCATCTTGATTTCTCATAAAGTCACTAGCTTCCATTTGCTCCAGACTAACTCTGGAGGAATGAATCTCCTCAGTGAGCTTTTGACATTCTTTTTCCATCTGGCAAATTTGGCTTTTTAAGGCATTTTTCTCCTCATTGCTCTTTTGAGCCTCCTTTGCCATTTGAGTTAGTCTATTTTTTAAAGTGTTATTTTCCTCAGTCAGGATATTGACTCTCATTTCATACTTTTCCTGCATCCTTCTCATTTCTCTTCCCAGGTTTTCCTCCACTTCTCTTATTTGGTTTTTTAAATCCTGGCCTGTAACCTGCTCATATTTTCATTTGGAGCTTTTGGTGCAGGAGTTCTGACTTCACAGTCCTCTTCTTGTTCCATCCATTGATCCTCTTTGCCCCCAAAATAGCAGTCTAATGTTTCATTTTTCTGTTTATTTTGTTTCCTTTGCCTACACATGTTGCCACTTCATGCCTTGACTTTTGGGCTTGTTGCCCCACTCGGACTCTGCCATCACACGGGGGAGCTTCTGTCCCAAACGTTGGGGTCTTCTCAACTCCCAGATGTATTAGTTGGGTGGCCTCTGTGAAGCCTCCACAAGCTCTGGCAAGCTGGATACTCACCCCACAACCTCCCCTCTCCAGACCGCAATCCAGATCCAGGGAGGTTAAAGGAAGAGCGATTACACCCCCCCCCCCCAAGACTTATCACTGGATCTCCCTACAGTTCACAGACCAAGAGATGTAGCTTCCACTGAAGCTTCAAAATGGCGTGTCTGCCATGTCTCTTCAGCTGCTTTTAGCCCCCAGGGGAAGAAGCCAATGTGTTCAGCAAATATGAGTCCCAAAGTCCAAAGGACACTAACATCTCATTTTGTCCTTTGCATATCTGTGTTCTGGAATTGCCACTGTTGCTGGTGTTCTGTGGTCCCTTCAGCTGGCTGCTGGCCAGGCCACCCTGGGGCTAAAACCATGACTCAGGAGGGCCTGGGTTCTGCTCCCAGAGTGCTGTGTTGTGCTGTGCTGGCCACTCCTAGATCGCTGTGCTGGCTGCTCTCTGCAGGGCTGCCAGGCTGTCCTCAACAGGAGGTTAGCTTCTCTGAGTCATTCTGTGGGTGCTGGAGCTCTAGAAGTTGTTCACAATTCACCTTTTACATTGTTTGGAAGTGGTGTAGGGGAAAGTACCTTGGAAGTGCTGTCGCGCCCCCCCCCCCCACCCCGCCCCATGAAATCTTAATAAACTTTGCTTTTATTTCGCTGAGAAAAGACTTGAGTCAAATTCATTTGGCAGGACCCAGCCTGTTGGCATTTTTGGATCTTGAGCACCCCTAACCCTATACCTGATCATTTCATGATGACCCTCTTTATTTTTATGGTTCTCTGATACCAGGAAACACTGCTAATCTCAAGGTGTTCTCCAGCTGGAACTAGAAGCCTCTTTCCCTATTCCCTTCTTGTTCTCCATGTAACTTAGAAGTGTTTTTGTTGTTGTATTTTGTTTTTTGTTTTTTTTTTGTGGTGTGTGTGTGTGTGTGTGTGTGTGTGTGTGTGTGTGTGTGTGTGTTTGTGTGTTTGGGTCTGACCTCTCTGGTCCCATTAGATCAGACAGCCAGAAGGCTGTTTGGTTGTACTGGAGAATATGGACCTGGATGCAGCTTCTGAAGAATGTAGGACAAGGACAGACACGCCGTCCACAAGTGTAAGCCAAATTGTTTCAATTCTCCTGGTGCTAGAAAACTGGGAAAACTTGTTTGTGGGTTTTTTGTCTTGCTTTGTTTTGTTTGTTGTTCAAGGCTTACTCCCAAACCTTCCTTTATTGAGGAACAGATTTCCAGGCCCTACCCCTGTAGCTCCCAAAAGTTCACCATATTGGATAGACTCTTAAGGAGCCTCAGTATCTGTAAGGCTTGTATTGGACACAGAGCAAGTCTGTCTAGAAAATTCTATGGTGCTAGCAACAAGATAGGGTCTTATATACAGAAAGGTTGTGGGAGGAATCTAAGGGGTGGTCTAGAGGAGGAGTTTGGGGAGGGCTTTCAGGAGAAGTCAATGAGGTCAGACTACAGCAATGAGTTTGGGGAGAATCTTCGGAAGGAGTTGATGAGGTCAGACTCCAGTAAATAAGTGATTAAGGATCTGAAGTTGCTGGATAATAGAAGGCCAAGCTAGTAACAAAGGATTGGGCAGAGCCACAATGAAAGGCTTATGGCCTCATGCAAATGCCTCATCAAATGGGAACATTCAATCAGAGTTCAAGGGGAATCTTGAGAGCCTGCACTTCAAAGATTCAAGGAGAGCTCAAGGGGGTTCCCAGAGCCCACACCTCATCAAAATGATTAAAAACAAATAAAAAACAGAATTCTTCAGAGCAGTTTACCTAGGAGCCTCCAATTCCATGGAAGGGTTTTCCATGAATTTAACCACATATATTCACTAGACTATGTAAGAAGGGATATAATGGAATCTTGTTTTGCTTCCACAAAAGTTATTGGAAGATAATTAATAGCTCTGGGGAAGTTCTCCCTTATCTTACTTTACTAAAACCCTGGCCTTCCTGGAACTATGTCAATGGCCAGCTGAAATTAGAAAGGTGGGGCTGTGACACACACACCTCAGACCTTGGAAGAGGTCAGGTCCTGGTTGGGTCTCAAGTATCCTCACTACTAGGCTTTTGTAATCTACATATAATCTGTATATATTAAGGGAATGTAGAATATATAGATGGAAATAAAATGAGAAGTTGGAGGAATTTGACTTACCTTTGAGAAATTTGATTACATATATAAAGAGAGAAAGAGAGACAGAGGCGGGGGGGGGGGGGAGGATGGAGAATATATAGAGAGAGGGACATAAAGTAAGGAATTTGAGGAATTTAACTAACCCTAATTCTACCAGGAAATATAGAATTTGTAGATCCTCACACCTGCTTCTATGTAAGTGTGGGTGTGTTCCTAGGGAGCACCACACCTGCTTCCTTGCTGGAAGCCCAGATAAACACCTTCTTCTACACACTCTGTTTCTGAGTTTTCAGTAAGAGGGTATTTGTCATTTTAAAGGGTACATCATGTGGATCTTTTTAAGACTCCCCCAAAAGTGAATCAGTGGGCAACAGAAGCTTGTGCCAGGCTGCCAGGCTAACTCCCTGACCCTCCCTGGGAGTTCGGTGATCCTCACAGCTGTATTGAAGAACATCCCACATGAATCCCTGACCCTGCCTGGGAAGTCCTGTAATCCCCAGAAGTGTGTTTCTCACAAATAGAATAGAGGAGATATATGTTCTAGTTTGATCCTTTCTGCAAACTAAGTGACTTTGACAAATTCATTCCTGCTTGGATTTGTTTACCTTTAAAAAAGTAAAATAAGAAAATTATAATAGATAATTTCTAAGATATCATTCAAGTTTAATACTGAGTGTAGCTTGAAGTTGTAGAAAGAGTCGAAGTCAAGAGACATAGATTTTAATCCTAGCTCCAACGATTTCTAGTTACTGTGGGCAAAAGTGTTCTGTAAATATTAAAGTGCCAAATAACTGTGGATTTTTATAATACTTATGACACTTCTAGAAAAATTCATAGATTATGGCCGATATTGAAGGACAACAATGTGATCATATGATACATATTATATTTCTCCACATATCTGTAGCCACAACTGCGTAGGAACTATCAGGTACAGTCAACTTAGTTTAACATATCCCTGATACTTGTGCTGGGAGTATTAACTTGGCCATTCTTTTATCAAAACTAGTTATTAAAAAAATCACCTTCATATCTGTTATTTTCATGTTGATTTGTTCTCTGTGTTTATGCCTTAAAAATCATTTAGATCCAAATCCACTGAAGTTTTCATGCCTGCTCTAATCCAATACTCTTTTCTACCTATGAATTTATATCTGGATACCCAACTACTTGTAAAACTTATATATATATATATATATATATATATATATATATAGGCAGCTAGGTGGCACAGTGAATTGAACACTGGTCCTGGAGTCAGGTGGACCTGAGTTCAAATCCGACCTCAGACACTTAACTCATACTAGCTGTGCGACATTGAGCAAGTCAATTAACCCCAATTGCCCTACCTTCCTCCCTCCAAAAAAGCAAGTAAATACACACACATACATCTGTTCCAATTTTTTTCTTACTGTTCATCTCTCTGCAAATTATAGTCTATCCATGCAATCTCATGCTGTGCAAACCTTGTCCACACTCTCTTGTTTTATTTTAAAAGCCAGAAAAAAGTTTTTCAAATTACAAATGCTATCTCACTTTATCCTCACAATTCTGAGAGGTAGGTGCTATAATTAACCCATTTTGCATATTAGAAAAGTAAGGGAGAGGAGATTAAGTGACTTGCACAGGGTTACACAGGTCAATAAGTGTTGGAGAATGGATTTAAACACAGGTCATTCTGATTCCATATGGGTCCATTGTGCCACTTATAATGTATTCATTCACCTAATATGTTAGAGACAGTGTGTCTTTCTCTAGTTCTGGTGACATTGTGTGGAAACCAAAAGAACATGCAGACTATCTGTCCCTTTTCCTTACCACAGAATTAGCTTGCCTTTTTTAAAGTCTTATATCTCTTTGATGATATCCATGATGTTATATAAGTTATACTTATTCTTTTATTTATAAAAATAAATTTCCTATACATTGCCATTTTAGATGTATTTTAAATTTCGCATATAATGCCACAAATATCTTATTTTAAAAATTAATGCATCACTCACTACCCTCTTACCCACTGAATAATTTTTAAAATAATAATAAATTATAATTAAATACATAATATTAAAACCAGTGTAGCCTAGCAAAACAAATTCTTGCATTGGTCATGTTCAAAAATATGATTCTTTGCATTGTAAAGAGGTGAATGGCATGTTTCATTTTCATTATTCTGGTCTCACAGTTTACATTGCATTGATCAGAGTTCTAAATCTTTAACAATTGTTTTTCTCTAGAATATTTTACACTGGGTGTTCTTAACATTTTATATCATATTCTCCACTGGTAAAGTCTTTAGACCCATTCTCAGAATGACGTTTTTAAATGCATGGAAGAAAATACATACAATTACAAAGGAGATCCATTCCACAGAAACTATAGTTATCAAAATATTAAAAAAAAGAACTTCACAGGCCACAGGGTAAGAACTCTGCCATACACAGTGGCTGTTTGATAATATATTGTAGTGTACTCATGCTCATCGTGTACCACTCTGTTGCTCTTTGTGTGATCCTCAATTTTAATTCTCTGGAGACTGTGACTTCCTGTTGGTCTCTGAAAGAACATTGTTTAAAAGATGTGGCTTTGTTTCTTTTTTTTTTTGTGAGTGCTTTATTTTTTTTAAACACATACTTTATTAACTTCTGTTTTACATCATTCATTTCCGCCAGATTTTCAGTTACAATCATTTTACCCCCTGTTATTCCCCTACCCAACCTCCCAGAATAGCAGTCCCACAAGATATCGCTTCCTCCAATCTGCTCTCCCCCATACCTTCTCCCATACCACCTTCGACTTTTCCGTTAGAGGAAGGTGAATCTCTGTGTCCCAATGCCTGCACATCTTATCTCCCATTTATAAGCAAGAGAGTATTAATAATAGTATTTATTTATATTTGAAACATTTAATGTTGAGACCTCGATTTTAAGATCCATTTCCTTCCTCCCTTGTCACCCATTACCTCTGGGGAGATAAGTAATTCAGTATATGTTGTACATGTCTAGCTATGCAAAACATTATCATATTAGATATATTGTACAAGGCTGCTTATAATTCCCTCCCACTCATCCCAGCCCCCACAGGGTCGATTCCCTACTTGATCCTGTCCCTCTTCTATAGTGGGTACTTCCAACCTCCCCTCACCCCAAGGATGCCGTCCCATCCATCATCCCTACTCTCATCCCCCTTCCCCCTATTCTGCTGCAGGTTGAGATATCCCATTTAGTATGTATGTCATTCTCTTCCTGAACCAAATTCAATGAGAATGTGGTTTTGCCTTTTTCTTACTTCCTATTCTCCCTCTCCCTTGTAACCACTTCCCCTTGCTTCTTCTACATGAGATAGTTTACCCTACCCTGTCTTTTCCCATCTCCTCTTGCCACTTTCCTCTCTCACCTCATAATTTCATCCCTTGAATATTCTCCCTTCCCAACAGATTCAACCTATGCCCTCTATCCATATATAACTGTAAACATATACACAAACATTAACATATGTATTTATATGACCACACCCCCTTCTTCCATTATTTTCATAATAATGAAAGATATCATCAGTCACAGTTATTGCTTTTCCATATAGGAATGTAAATACTTTAACTTTGATAAGTTCCTTTTGATTTCTTTTCCCTGATTACCTTCTCAGGCATCTCTTGCTTCTTGTGTCTGGATGTCAAATTTTCTATTCAATTCTGGTGTTTTCCTCAAGAATGCTTGAAAGTGGGGGGCGGAGCCAAGATGGCGAAGTAGAAACAGTTCATCCAAGCCACTCTGCCCCCAGATTCCCCCCAAACGATGTAAAAGGGGACTCTGTACAACTTCTGGAGCCCCAGCACCCACAGAACGACACAGAGAAGCTAAACTCCCACTGAGGACAGCCCAGCAGCCCTGCAGGAAGGACCAGCGCAGTGGTCTGGGACCGGGCAGTGTGCAGTGCGCAGAGCGCAGAAGCCTAGCGGAGCCAAGCCCAGGTCTGCATGAGCCGAGGTTTTAGCCCCAGGGCAGCAGGGGCAGCAGCCAGCTGGAGGAACCCCAGAACACCAGGAGCTGTGGCGACTCCAAAATTATCAACATAGACTTGCCTAGGACAAAGTAAGAGGTTAGTGTACTATGGACTTTGGGACTGGTATTAGGGAATGCGTCGGCTCCCTCCCCTGCGGGCTAGAAGCCTCTGAGGACAAACACCATGTTGTAGATTTTAGAGGCAGCTACTGCTCCCAGCCTGCAAATTTGCAGGGAGATCCAGCAATCAGTCTTGGGGGGTAATCGCTCTTGCTTTAACCTCCCTGGATCTGGATTGTGATCTAGGGTGGAAGTTGTGGGTGGGTTTACAGCTTGCCAGAAACGGAAGTTGCCCCCCACACGTTCGGGACGAAAATTCCTCTATCTGGCCTTAAAGCCAGTGTGGCAACAAGCCCAAAAGTCAAGCAATTAAGTGGCAACATGCCAAGGCAAAGGAAACAGAAAATGCAACCCTAGACTCCTATTTTGGGGGCATAGAGCGGGAAAAGGACTGTGAGGTCAGAAGTCCTGCTCCAAAAGCCCCAGGGGAAAACATGAGTGGGTTGCAGGCCATAGAGGACCTTAAGAAGGACTTTAAGAATCAAATAAGAGAAGTGGAGGAAAAATTAGAAAGAGAAATGAGAAGGATGCAGGAAAGTATGAAATGAGGGTCAACAGCCTGACTGAGGAAAACAACACCTTAAAAAATAGACTGACTCAGATGGCAAAGGAGGCCCAAAAGGGCAATGAGGAGAAGAATGCCTTAAAAAGTCGAATTTGCCAGATGGAAAAAGAATCTCAAAAGTCCACTGAGGACATTCATTCCTTCAGAGTTAGACTGGAGCAAATGGAAGCTAATGACTTTATGAGAAATCAAGATGATATTAAGCAGATCTAAATAAATGAAAGATTAGAAGGCAATGTGAAATATCTCATGGGAAAAACCACTGACCTGGAAAATAGATCCAGGAGAGACAATTTAAAAATTATTGGACTACCTGAAAGCCATGATCAAGGAAAGAACCTAGAAATCACCCTTCAAGAAATTCTCAAGGAAAACTGCCCTGATGTTTCAGATCCAGAGGGCAAAATAGAGGTTGAAAGAATCCACCAATCACCTCCTGAAAAAGATCCCAAAAAGAAAACTCCCAGGAATATTATAGCCAGGTTCCAGAATCCCCAGATCAAGGAGAAAATACTACAAGCAGCCAGGAAGAAACAATTTCAATATTGTGGAAACACAATCAGAATAGCCCAGACCTGGCAGCTTCTACACTGAGGGATCGAAGGGCATGGAATATGATATTCCAGAGGGCAAAAGAACTGGGAATGAACCCAAGGTCACCTACCCAGCAAAACTGAGTATTTTGTTTCAGGGGAAAATATGGTCATTCAGTGGAATAGAGGACTTTCAAGCATTCTTTTTTTTTTTAAACAAATGCTTTATTAACTTCTGTTTTACATCATTCATTTCCGCCAGATTTTGAGTTACAATCATTTTCCCCCATTATTCCCCTACCCAACCTCCCAGAATAGCAGTCCCACAAGATATCGCTTCCTCCAATCTGCTCTCTCCCTTACCTTCTCCCATACCCCCATCGACTTTTCCATTAGAGGAAGATGAATCTTTGTGTCCCAATGCCTGCACATCTTATGTCCCAATTATAGGCAAAAGAGTATTAATAATAGTATTTATATATATATATATATATATATATATATATATATATATATATATATATATATATATATATATTAATTTGAAACATTTAATGTTACGACCTCGCTTCCTCCCTTGTCACCCATTCCTTCTTGGGAGATAAGTAATTCAGTATATGTTGTACATGTCTAGCTATGCAAAACATTATCATAGTAGATATATTGTACAAGGTGGCTTATAATTCCCTCCCACTCATCCCACCCCCCACCTGGTCCATTCCCTACATGATCCTGTCCCTCTTCTATAGTGGGTACTTCCAACCTCCCCTCACCCCAAGGATGCCCTCTCCTCATCCATCATCCCTCCTCTCATCCCCCTTCCCCCTATCCTGCTGCAGGTTGAGATATCCCATTTAGTATGTATGTCATTTTCTCCCTGAACCAAATTCAATGTGAATGTGGTTTTGCCTTTTTAGCCTTCCTTATTCTCCCCCTCCTTTGCACCCACTTCCCTACATGAGATAGTTTACCCTACCATGTCTCTCCCCATCTCCTCTTGCCACTTTCCTCTCTCACCTCATAATTTCATCCCTTGAGTATTCTCCCTTCCCCACAAATTCAACCTATGCCCTCTATCCATATATAACTGTAACCATATACACACACATTCACATATGTATTCATATGACCACTCCCCCTTCTTCCATTTTTTTTCATAGTGAGAAAGATATCATCAGTCACAGATATTGCTTTTCCATATAGGAATGTAAATAGTTCAACTTTGATAAGTTCCTTTTGATTTCTTTTCCATGATTACCTTCTCAGGCATCTCTTACTTCTTGCGTCTGGATGTCAAATTTTCTATTCAACTCTGGTTTTTTCCTCAAGAATGCTTGAAAGTCCTCTATTCCACTGAATGACCATATTTTTCCCTGAAACAAAATACTCAGTTTTGCTGGGTAGGTGACCCTTGGGTTCATTCTCAGTTCTTTTGCCCTCTGGAATATCATATTCCATGCCCTTTGATCCCTCAGTGTAGAAGCTGCCAGGTCCTGGGTTATTCTGATTGTGTTTCCACAATATTGAAATTGTTTCTTCCTGGCTGCTTGTAGTACTTTCTCCTTGATCTGGGGATTCTGGAACCTGGCTATAATATTTCTGGGAGTTTTCTTTTTGGGATCTTTTTCAGGAGGTGATCTGTGGATTCTTTCAACCTCTATTTTGCCCTTTGGATCTAAAGCATCAGGGCAGTTTTCCTTGAGAATTTCTTGAAGGGTGATTTCTTGGTTCTTTCCTTGATCATGGATTTCAGATAGTCCAATAACTTTTTAAATTGTCTCTCCTGGATCTATTTTCCAGGTCAGTGGTTTTTCCCATGAGATATTTCACATTGCCTTCTAATCTTTCATTTGTTTGGATCTGCTTAACAGTATCTTGATTTCTCATAAAGTCATTAGCTTCCATTTGCTCCAGTCTAACTCTGAAGGAATGAATCTCCTCAGTGAACTTTTGAGATTCTTTTTCCATCTGGCAAATTCGACTTTTTAAGGCATTCTTCTCCTCATTGCCCTTTTGGGCCTCCTTTGCCATTTGAGTTAGTCTATTTTTTAAGGTGTTGTTTTCCTCAGTCAGGCTGTTGACCCTCATTTCATACTTTTCCTGCATCCTTCTCATTTCTCTTTCCAATTTTTCCTCCACTTCTCTTATTTGATTTTTTAAAGTCCTTCTTAAGGTCCTCTATGGCCTGCAACCCGCTCATGTTTTCCCCTGGGGCTTTTGGAGCAGGACTTCTGACCTCACAGTCCTTTTCCTGCTCTATGCCCCCAAAATAGGAGTCTAGGGTTGCATTTTTCTGTTTCCTTTGCCTTTGCATGTTGCCACTTGATTCCTTGACTTTGGGGCTTGTTGCCACACTATGGCTTTAAGGCCAGCTACAGGAATTTTCGTCCCGAATGTGTGGGGGGCAAATTCCGTTTCTGGCAAGCTGTAAACCCACCCACAACTTCCACCCTAGATCACAATCCAGATCCAGGGAGGTTAAAGCAAGAGCGATTACCCCCCCAAGACCGATCGCTGGATCTCCCCACGATTTGTAAGCTGGGTGCCGGAAATGCCTATGAAAACTACAAAATGGCGTTTGTCCTCAGCAGCTTCTAGCCCCCAGGGGAGCGACCTGACGCATTCCCCAAATACAGGTCCCAAAATCCATAGGACACTAACCTCTTACTTTGTCCTAGGCATGTCTATGTTGATAATTCTGGAATCGCCACTGCTCCTGGTGTTCTGGGGTTCCTCCAGCTGGCTGCTGGCCCTGCCGCCCTGGGGCTAAAACCTCAGTTCACGCGGACCAGGGCTAGGCTCGGGTCTGCTCCTGTGCTCTGCACTCTGCGTGTTGCCTGCTCCCAGACCACTGCGCTGGTCCTTCCTGCAGGGCTGCTGGGCTGTCCTCAGCGGGAGGTTAGCTTCTCTGTGTCGGTTTGTGGGTGCTGGGGCTCCAGAAGTTGTTCAGAGTCCTTTTTTACATAGTTTGTGGAGAATCTGGGGGCAGAGAGGCTTGGCCGAGCTGTTTCTACTCCGCCATCTTGGCTCCGCCCCCCGGACTTTCAAGCATTCTTGAGGAAAAAACCAGAATTGAATAGAAAATTTGACACCCAGACACAAAAAGGAAGAGATGCCTGATAAGGTAATCAAGGAAAAGAAATCAAAAGGAACTTATCAAAGTTGAACTATTTACATTCCTATATGGAAAAACAATAACTGTTAGTGATGATATCTTTCACACTATGAAAATAATGGAAGAAGGGTGTGTGGTCATATGAATACATATGTGAATGTGTGTGTACATGGATAGAGGGCATATGTTGAATTTGTTGGGAAGGGAGAATACCCAAGGGAAGGAATTATGAGGTGAGAGAGGAACGTGGCAAGAGGAGATGGGGAGAGACAGGGTAGTGTAAACTATCCCATGCTGAAGAAGTAAGGGGAAGTGTTTGCAAAGGCGGGGGAGAATAAGGAAGGCTAAAAAGGCAAAACCACATTCACATTGAATTTGGTTCAGGGAGAAAATGACATACAAACTAAATGGGATATCTCACCCTGCAGCAGGATAGGGTGAAGGGGGATGGGAGGAGGGTGATGGATGGGAAGGCATCCTTGGGGTGAGGGGAGGTAGGAAGTACCCACTCTAAAAGAGGGACAGGATCATGTAGGGAATGGACCAGGTGGGGGGTGGGATGAGTGGGAGGGAATTATAAGCATCCTTGTACAATATATCTACTTTGATAATGTTTTGCATAGCTAGACAAGTACAACATATACTGAATTTCTTATCTCCCAAGAGGGAATGGGTGACAAGGGAGGAAGGAAATGGATCTGAAATTTGAGGTTGTAACATTAAATGTTTCAAATACATAGAAATACTATTATTAATACTCTTTTGCTTGTAATAGGGAGATAAGATGTCCAGGCATTGGGATGCAAAGACTCACCTTCCTCTAATGGAAAAGTTGATGGGGGTATGGGAGAAGGTATGGGAGAGAGCAGATTAGAGGAAGCGATATCTTGTGGGATTACTATTCTGGGAGGTTGCGTAGGGGAATAATGGGGGGGAAATGATTGTAACTCAAAATCTGGTGGAAATGAATGATGTAAAACAGAAGTTAATGAAGCATTTGTTTTAAAAAAAAAATAATGCTTGGAAGTCCTCTATTCCACTGAATGACCATATTTTCCCCTGAAACAAAATACTCAGTTTGCTGGGTAGGTCACCCTTGGGTTCATTCTCAGTTCTTTTGCCCTCTGGAATATCATATTCCGTGCCCTTCAATCCTTCAGTGTAGAAGCTGCCAGGTCCTGTGCTATTCTGATTGTGTTTCCACAATATTGAAATTGTTTCTTCCTGGCTGCTTGGAGTATTTTCTCCTGGATCTGGGGATTTTGGAACCTGGCTATAATATTCCTGGGAGTTTTCTTTTTGGGATCTTTTTCAGGAGGTGATTGGTGGATTCTTTCAACCTCTATTTTGCCCTCTGGATCTAAAAACATCAGGGCAATTTTCCTTGAGAATTTCTTGAAGGGTGATTTCTAGGTTCTTTCTTTGATCATGGCTTTCAGGTAGTCCAATAATTTTTAAATTGTCTCTCCTGGATCTATTTTCCAGGTCAGTGGTTTTTCCCATGAGATATTTCACATTGCCTTCTAATCTTTCGTTTGTTTGGATCTGCTTAACAGCATCTGGATTTCTCATAAAGTCATTAGCTTCCATTTGCTACAGGCTAATTCTGAAGGAATGAATCTCCTCAGTGGACTTTTGAGATTCTTTTTCCATCTGGCAAATTCGACTTTTTAAGGCATTCTTCTCCTCATTGCCCATTTGGGCCTCCTTTGCCATTTTAGTTAGTCTATTTTTTAAGGTGTTGTTTTCCTCAGTCAGGCTGTTGACCCTCATTTCATACTTTTCCTGCATCCTTCTCATTTCTCTTTCCAATTTTTCGTCCACTTCTCTTATTTGATTCTTAAAGTCCTTCTTAAGGTCCTCTATGGCCTGCAACCTGCTCATGTTTTCCCCTGGGGCTTTTGGAGCAGGACATCTGACCTAACAGTCCTTTTCCCGCTCTATGCCCCCAAAATAGAAGTCTAGGGTTGCATTTTTCTGTTTCCTTTGCCTTGGCATGTTGCCGCTTAATTATTTGACTTTTGGGCTTGTTGCCACACTATGGCTTTAAGGCCAGATAGAGGAATTTTTATCCCGAATGCGTGGGGGGCATCTTCCATTTCTGGCAAGCTGTAAACCCACCCACAACTTCCACCCTAGATCACAATCCAGATCCAGGGAGGTTAAAGCAAGAGAGATTACCCCCCAAAACTGATCGCTGGATATCCCTACAAATTCGCAGGCCAGGAGCTGGAGCTGCTTCTGAAAACTGCAAAATGGAGTGTCTCCTCAGTGGCTTCTAGCCCCCTGGGGAGGGAGCCGACCCATTCCCCAAATACAGGTCCAAAAGTCCATAGGACACTAACCTCTTACGTTGTCATAGGCATGTCTATGTTGATAATTCTGGAGTCGCCACAGCTGCTGATGTTCTGGGGTTCCTTCAGCCGGCTGCTGGCCCTGCCGCCCTTGGGCTAAAAACTCAGCTCACAGGGACCTGCGCTCCACTTGGCTTTGCTCCCCGCACTCTGTGCCCTGCGTGCTGCTGGCTCCCAGACTGCTGCGCTGGTCCTTCCTGCAGGGCTGCTGGGCTGTCCTCAGTGGGAGGTTAGCTTCTCTGTGTCGTTCTGTGGGTGCTGGGGCTCCAGAAGTTGTTCAGAGTCCCCTTTTACATCGTTTGGGGGGAATTCTGGGGGCAGAGTGGCTTGGATGAACTGTTTCTACTCCGCCATCTTGGGTCTGCCCCTTTGGCTTTGTTTCTGGGAGAAAAACTTGGGCATCATTAAAAGGCACTCAACAATTCCGCTTTAAAATGTTTATTTACCAAACAGATTGATCATCTAGACCTATAATTTCCTTGGTATAGGTAATCCTGGTGAGGAAACTCATGCTATTAATGCATAATGGGACCTTTTTTGGTCTTGGAAAATTTTCTGGTATTGTGTGAAGTTTAGTCGCCTACCCAGGATTACCCAATAAATATATACCTCTCTGCAATTTCCCAAAGGCAATCCAGCCTGCTGTCTTCCTTCTCAGTTCTGGGCCTAGCTCGTTTTCTATGTACAATATCTGTCCAAAATTAAAATGTTTACTCAATTAACAAAGCTCCCTGTAAGCAAGGTATCTCCCATGCTCTTAACATCTTACAGATTATATTGAAATATGTAACAACAGAGGCAATTTTGTTTGGGGATTGATTATTAATATTAATCAATACATGAAACAGGGAGAAGTATGGCAGCCAAACTTGTTTGCCACTGCCATAAAGGATGCTCAGTGCACATTTCAAATTGAAAAAGTAATCCATAAAGATTGTGAGGTCCTCCTGATGTTTTGATTAACACCTAATTGTACCAATCATATTAAATCCCAGAATGTTGCACAGTCTGTTAAAAAGAATGCAAACTATTCACTATGGAAAAAAAAAATTTACCTAAGCTAATGAAATATTGCCAACATTGTTTTTATTCATTTGCATATGGCAAAGTCACTTGAAAAATACCTCCTTTACATTCTCAAGTGAATTTTATGAATATTTCTGAAATATATGAAATAGGTAATGTTTGTATGGAAATAAAATGTTGGACTTACATTTGGAAGGATTTAGTTCAATTTTCACCTTGAGAAACTAATGTCTGTGGAATAGCTCCGTCCTTAACATAATATCTTTTTTTTTTTTTTTTGGAGTGGGGAAGGCAGGACAATTGGGGTTAAGTGACTTGCCCAAGGTCACATGGTTAGTTTATGTGTGTGTGTGTGTGTGTGTGTGTGTGTGTGTGTGTGTGTGTGTGTGTGTGACGTGTCTGAAGCCAGATTTGAACTCAGGTCCTCCTGACTCCAGGGCTGGTGCTCTATTCACTGCACCACCTAGCCACCCCCATTAACATATATCTGCTAAAAAAGTTGTAGATGGGTTTTGATTTGTCTTGTGGGAATTATTGTATTGTTTTTTGGTTGTGCTCAACTCTTTGTGACCATGTTTGGGGCTTCCTCAGTAAAACTACTGGAGTGGTTTGCCATTTCCTTCTCCAGATTATTTTACAGATGTGGAAACTGAAGCAAGCAGGGTTAAATGACTTGCCAAGGGTCACATCATATGTATCTGAAACCCAACTTAAACTCAGAAAGATGAGTCTTCCTGACTCTAGGCCCAGCACTCTATTCACTATTCCACTTAGATGTGCTGTCTTGTTGGAAGGAGTTCTCATAATCATGAAATTGTAGATCCTTGAGATATTAGTATTGTAATGGAACGTGTATCACTGTGTGATCATTTGACATTTCTGAGACTTCATTTTTGTAATCTGAGGTTTACCTTGTAGCTTTGATTTGTGACATGGTTTTAATTTGCTATGGAATTTGTTGAACTCATAAGTATATGTCCTGATAGGCAGAAATCTCCTATTCTCTTTTTTCACATAAGTCTATTACCTTCAAGATAGTCCAAGATGATAACACTGCACTGCAGTGTTATATAACATTGCAGGTTCATCTCTAATCATCCCACTCTATATCTTGCCTCTGAAAATGGACCCAGAGGAGAAAGTGAGCTTGGTGACTTTGTACAGTTCTCCTTCTCTTAAATCCAATTCATTTTCATTTCATGGCATCTCTTCATTGATGACATGGTCCTCTTTGAGAACAAAGGACAAACAACAACAATGACATGATGACAAAAAAAGGAATATAATAAATATCAGAAAAGATGCGGGAAAATTGGAACACTCATGCATTGTTGCTGGAACTGTGTCCTGATCCAACCATTCTGGAGATCAATTTGGATCTATACCCAAACTACATACCCTTTGATCCAGAAAAATCACTGCTAAGTCTATATCCCAAAGAGATCATAAGAAAGGGAAAAGGACCTACATGTACAAAAATATTTATAGCAGCTCTTTTTGTTGTGACAAAGAGTAAGAAACTGAGGGGATACCCATCAATTGGGGAATGGTTAAACAAGCTGTGGTATATGAACATAATGGAATACTATTGTTCTATAAGAAATGATGAGGAAATGAATTTTAGAAAAACTTGGAAAAACTTACATGAACCGATGCTGAGTAAAGTCAGAAAAACTACTAGAATACTGTACATAGAAACAGCAATGGAAGGGAGGAGCCAAGACGTCAGAATAGATGCACAAACTTGGTGTGAGCTCCTCCTCCAATCACTTCCAATACATGTAAAAAAGTAACTCTAAACAAACTTTAGAGCTACAGAACCTTCAAAGAGACAGAGAGAAGCAAATCTCTTGCTGAAGGAAGCCCAGCAGGCCTACAGGAAGGGCCTATCATACTGAGCTGGGAGCCAAGCACAGTCCCCCATGAGACTTGATTCTGGCCACAGGGCAGCCCCGAGAAGCAGCAGCCAGGGCAGAATTCAGCAGAGTGAATCACCAGCAGCTGTGGCAGTTTCCAGACTTCTCAATCCATAAACATTAAAGACAAAGTAAAAGGTCAGTGTGGAGCTCTGTTGGAACAGGGGGGGATGGAAGAGTGTGGTCTACCCCTGGGGGCAAGAAGTGTCAAGCTGCACAGCCACCTTGGAAGCTCCTGGCCTGCAGATAGTAGGGGGACCAAGTGACCATTCAGACCATTCTGCAAGACCACCCTTGCTTTGACCTGCTTGGATTTGCATTGTGGTCTTGGGTGGTGGTCCTGGGATGTGTGGCCAGTGAGCCAGAGCTTCTGGGGGCTGTAGAGAAGGTACCCTCCTAATAGCTCTAGCAGCTGTGAAAACTCCAGCAATTTGGGAAAAAGCTCTCTCAATTCTGGAAGCAGAGTACTACTGTGGCAAAGAGCTCAAAAGTCAAGTAACTGGCTGGCAATATGAGCAAGCAGAGGAAGCACAAATAGACCATAGAATCCTTTTTTGGGGGACAAAGAGAATCAAGGCATGGAGTGGGGGGAAGAATGTGAAGTCAGACTTCCTGCATCAAAATCCTTCAAGAAAAATACAAACTGGTTACAGGACATGGAGTAGCTCAAGAAGGGTTTTGAAAATCAAGTAAGAGAGGTGGAGGAAAAATTAGGAAGAGAAATGAGAGTGATGCAAGAAAATCATGAAAAGGTAGTCATCAACTTGCTAAAGGAGATGCAAAAATACCCTGAAGAAAATAACACCTTAAGAAAAAGACTAACTCAAATGGCAAAAAAGGCCCAAAAAGCCAATAAGGAAAATAATGCCTTAAAAAAGATGAATTTTCCAGATGGAAAAGGAATTTCAAAAACTCACTGAAGAGAATAACTCCTTCAAAATTACATTAGAGCAATTGGAAGCTAATGGCTTTATCAGAAATCAAACTACTTAAAACAGATCCAAACAAATGAAAAAATAGAAAGCAATGTGACATATCTCAGTGGAAAAACCACTGACCTAGAAAACAGATCCAAGAGAGATAATTTAAAAATTATTGGACTACTTGGAATCCATGATCAAAAAGAGAGCCTAGACACCATCTTTCAAGATATTATCGAGCAAAATTACTCCGATATTCTAGAACCAGAAGGCAAAATAGAAATTAAAAGAACTCACCCATCACCTCTTGAAAAATATCCCCAAGTAGGGAGATCCATCTTGCCCTACTGGAAGTTGGAGGGAGGAATGGAGGATGATATAGGAGAAAGCAGATTGAGAGAGGGGGTATACAGTGGGATCCCTATTTTGGGGTGGAGACTAGGGAAAAGACCAGGAGAAAATTTGTAACTCAAAATCTTGTGAACATGAATGATGTAAACTAAAAATAAATAAAAGTTTTAAAAAAAGAAAGAAAGAAAAAGATCCCCAAAGGAAAACTCCTAGGAATATTATAGCCAAATTCCAGAGTTCCCAGGTCAAGGAGAAAATACGACAAGCAGTCAAGATGAAAACAATTTGAGTATTGTGGAAACACAATCAGGATAAAGCAAGATCTAGCCATTTCTACATTAAGGGATCAAAGGGCTTGGAATATGATATTCTGGAGGTCAAAGGAGCTAAGAATAAAACCAAGAATCACCTACCCAGCAAAACTCAGTATAATGCTACAGGGGAAAATATGGTCATTCAATGAAATAGAGGATTTTCAAGCATTCTGGAAAAACCATTCATGAAAATACCAGAGCTGAACAGTAAATTTGACTTTTAAATGCAAGAAACAAGAGAAGCATATATGTATGCACATATACGTATAATACACATATGTGTATGTAAGTATAGGAGGGTTTATGTGTATATAAATATATATGTGAGTGTGGGAATATGTATGTTCATATATACATAGAAGAGGGCACAGGATGATTTGAATATGAAGGGATGATATATAAAAAATAAAATTAAGAGGTGAGAAAGGAGTTTATTGGGAGAAGGAGAAAGGTTAGGGTAAATTATCTCATATAAAAGAGGCAAGAGAAAACTGTTACAATGGAGAAGAAAAGCAGGAAGGTGCAAGGGAATGGGACAACCTGATTCTCATTGAATTTGGCTTAAAGAGGGAATAACATACACACTCAATTGGGTATCTTACCCTACAGGAAAAGAGAGGGGTAGGATATAAGTGGGGAGATGATAGAAGGGAGAGCAGACTGGAGGAGAGGGTAGTTAGAAGCAAACATTTTTGAAAAGGGATAAGGTCAAAGGAGAAAATAAAATAAGTGGGGTGCAGTAGGATGGAGGGAAATATAGTTAGTCTTTTATAATATACCTACTACGGAAACATTTTGCTTGACTACACATGTACAACCTATATTGAATTGTTTATCTTCCCAGTGGGGGTGGGTGAGGGGGGAAGAAGGGGAAAAATCTGGAACTAAAATTTAAAAAATAAATGTTTAAAATTTGTTTTTTTTTTCTTTTAGATGCAACTGGGAAATAAGAGACATGGGCACTGGGATATAGAAATCCATCTTGCCCTACTAGAAAGTTAGGGCAGTGACAGGGGATGATAGAAGAGAGAACAGATTGAGAAAAGGGGTATTCAGTGGGCTTGCTATTTTGGGGTGGAGTTAGGGGAAAGACAGGGAGAGAAAAATCATGACTCAAAATCTTGTGGAAATGAATGTTGAAAACTAAAAATAAATAAATTTTAAAAAAGAAATGGCAATGGATTAACTTTGATAGACTTAGCTCTTCTCAACAATACAATGATCTAAGACAATTCCAAAAGACACATGATGGAAAATGCTATTCACATCCAGAGAAGAAACTATGGAATCTGAATGCAGATTGAAGCATGCTATTTTTTTCTATTTCTCATAATTTTCCCCTTTTGTTCTGATTCTGCTTTTACAATATGACAATGTAGAAGTGTGTCTAATATAATGTTATATGTATAGCCTATATCAGATTACTTGCAGTCTTGGAGAAGAGGGAGGAGAGGGAAAAAAAATTGGAATTCATGATCTTATAAAAATGAATATTGAAAACTAAAACTAATCTTGTTTGCTCCTAATAATAACTTAATTTGATTAAAAAAAATACCAATCTGGAAATAAGTCCCACCACCATCCAACTGATCAGAGAGAACAACCTTTTAAAAAAAACTATAGAAATCAGAATCAAATCTCTTAGTCAATGGAGCAATCACTACCAGGTCCTTGCCTGCATGGTTGTGTCCTACCCTCAGCTGATGTCCAGAGATTAGCTCTTGTATTTCATAGGCATTACCTAATTCACTGAGTAGGACTTCCCCTCCTATAGGTTGTTTCCCCTCTTTTCCCTTATACATTCCTTCCTATAGTTTTTAATGCTTATGCTACTATACTCTAAATCCTGTTCATATCTACCACTGATGCCTGGTAATCAATGAATCCTTAATAAAACTTCATGAAATGACTCTTGGAGTCATCCTTTCCTCTCTGAATCACACTGGATCATGTTGAACCTGTACCTATGTTACCTCTCTTTCGCTCATAAGTTGCTAACCAAAGCCAAGACTAAGTTTCCTAGCATCTACACCACAATTGACTAATTAGGACAGCTTTGTTGTCACCTTTTGAGACATCTTTCACCTCTGGAGAAAGCAAAAACTATGTCACTAAACCTCATACTTCAGCAGTAGGGAACCCCCTTCCTCCTAGATCCATGAATTTCTGACCAGGGCTTAGATTAGGCCTCTTCACACTCATATCTTCATAGGCACCACCAATTTTCACCAAAGAAAGCAAGGGCCAGGAGTGCCCCTGTGATAGCAATCTTCTCCTTTGGTTTTCTCCTGGTCACTGACTAGGGCTGGAATTAGAAGTCTTAGAAGCCAAACTTTCATGGACAGGACTTTCTGTTTTCACTGAAGAAAGCAAAGGAGGAGGAGTTTAGCCCTGTGCCTCAGTGAAAGGGAATTTCCCTAGAAGCAACTAGGTGGCACAGTGGATAGAGAGCTGGTCCTAGAGTCAGGAAGACAGTTCCTCTGAATGCAAATCAAAGCATACTATTTTTTACTTTATTTTTATGTTGTTATCATTGCTTTTGTTTTGTTTTCTTTCACAAAATAATTAATATGGAAATAAGTATATGTATAGCTGCACATGTATTACCTATATCAAATTGCTTATCTTCTCAATGAGAAGGGAAGGGAAGGAGGGAAGAAGAGAACTCAAAACTCAAAATTAAAAAAAAAAACAATTGTTAAAATAGTTTTTACATGTAACTGGAAAAATAAAATATCTAATAATAGGAAAAAATACTTGAAACTGGGAGATGAAATGTCATAAGTGAATAACAGCAAGGAAGCCAGTGTCATGGGATCTTACAGTAGGAAGAATGGACAAGTCTGAGGGAGTCAGATTATGAATGATTTTGAATATCAAATAGAAATTTTAATATTTGATCCTGGAGAAAACAGGGGGCCACTGGATTTTATTGAATGGAAGATGATCAGATCAGTCATGCATAATTTTAAGAATAAGGTTGAGTAGATATAAGGAACAAGGCATATGTTTATTTCTTCCCAAACTGTACTCATGAGTCTCTAGACTTTTTCTACAGCCCACTCCATCACCAGCTTTTATTTTGCTTTCATTTATTGTCTTCCCCCATTAGAATATAAATTCTTTGAGGACAAATTTTGTCTTTTCTCTTTAATTCCTATGTCAGCATAATGCCTGGAATATAGTAAGTGATTAATAAAATTCTTTATTCACTTGATTTCTTGACTTGAATCCTGATTGTACTTTAGACATCTTGGATTTACTAAACAGTTAAAGGCCTATTCTCAGGTTTTGTTAATACAACCAATGAGGTCTAATATATTCTGAATTATTCTTTGTGAGAAAAGACTTGTTCACACACAGCTTAGTTTTTCATTGTATCATGACAGAATGATTAATAGGAATTGAAATTGAACTGCTTCCCTTGATTAATGCCTCTATGTATATGTGTGTATGCATACATGTGTGCATATACTTATATATGCTGAGCAGAGCAAATCAATTAGAGATAAAGGTATGATAAAAAAAAAAATTATAGCTTAAGAGCTGGAGGGAACCTGAGTGGTTATATAGGTATCTAGTTAAACTTTATTTTATAGATGAAAAATCTCAAAGCAGTTAAGTTACTAGAGTAAGTAACATCACTGAGATTAAACATAGTCCCTTTGACGATAATTCCTCCATGACTAGCCATAATAAAAAATGTCATAGTCAGCCATTTCCCAATTGATAGTCACCCTCTCAGTTTCCAATTGTTTGTTGCCATAGCATGAGCTATTATAAATATTTTTATACATGTGGGTTCTTTTCCTCTTTTTCAAAAATATTTTTCTGATATAGACCTAGTGGTGCTGTCTCTAGGTCAAATGGTACCTTTTCAATTGTTTTTTTTTTACTTAATAGTATTTTATTTTTTTCCAATTACATGTAAAGATAGTTTCCAACATTCACTTTTATATGATTTTGAGTTCCAAATTTTTTCTCCCTCCCTCCTCTTCATCCTCCACACAGTGGTAAGCAATCTGATATAGACCATACATATATAATCATAATAAACATATTTCTACATTAGTCATATTATGAAAGAAGAATCAGAACAAGAGGGGGAAAACATAAAAAGTGAGAACAGAATATGCTTCAAAACGCACTCAGAGTACAAAGTTATTCCTCTGGATGTGGGTAGCATTTTCCATCATTAGTCTGTTGGAATTGTTTCAGATCACTGTGTTGCTCAGAAGAGCTAAGTCTATCAAAGTTGGTCATCGTACAATGTTGCTGTTACTATGTACAGAATTCTCCTGGTTCAGCTCACTTCACTTAGCATCAGTTCATATAAATCCCTCCAGGTTTTTCTGAAATCCACCTGTTCATCATTTCTTATGGGACAATAGTGTTCTATCACATTCACATATCACAACTCGTTCAACCATTCCCCAATTGATGGGCATCACCTCAATTTTCTTTTTTTTTAATTTTTTTAGTCTTTATTAGTTTGTTTACTTTTAGTTTACAAGATTCAACTTCACAATTCCTTGAGTTTCAAATTTTCTCTCCCTCTCCCCTCCCCCCGCCATGATGGCATACAATCAAGTACTGGATCTGCAAATACTTTCACATTAGACACTAGTCAGGTTATAAAGACAGATTGTATCAGATGCTATAAAAATTGTAAAGAGGAAACAAAACCAAACAAGAAAAAAAAAAAAGATCTGCGGGGGGAGGGGGTGGAGCAGAGTCAAGATGGCAGAGTAGAAATTATGTAAAAGGGGGACTCTGAACGACCTCTGGAGATCCAGAAGCCACAAAATGACACAGAGAAGCTAACCTCCCTAAGTGTTCTTAAGGAAAAAACCAGATTTGAATAGAAAATTTGACATTCAGATACAAGAAGCAAGAGATGCTTGAGAAGGTAAACAGAGAAAAGAAGTCACTATAAACTTATCAAAGTTGAACTATTTACATTCCTACAGGGAAAAACAATAACTGTAATGAAACTTTTTTCATTATGAAAATAGTTGAAGAAGGGTATATGGGCATATGAATACATATGTGAATGTGTGTATATGTTTTCAGGTATACATAGATAGATGGCACAGGTCGAATTTAATAGGAAGGGATGATACTTAAAAGGTGATGTTAAGAAGTGAGACAGTAATGTGGTGAGGGTGAATGGGGAGAGACAATGGGGTGAAATGTCTCATGTAAAGGAGGCAGGGGAAAGTGGTTGCAGGGGAGGGGAAGAACATGAAGGCAAAAAGGCAAAACATTATTCTCATTGAATTTGGAACAGGGAGAGAATGACATGCATACTAAATAGGGTGGGCTGGAGGGGAGGGATATTGGAAGCACCCACTTTTGAAAAGGGACTGGATAAAGATGGGGAGTGGACAAGGTGGAAGGTGGGATGGGAGGGAGGGAAATATAGTCAGTATTTTACAATATATCTACTAGGTAATGTTTTGCATAGCTACACATGCACAGCATATACGGAGTTGCTTATCTTCCTTTTAAAATCAAAATTTAAATATATATATATATATATATATATATATATATATATATATATATATATACTATGATTAATACTATTTTGCATATAATTGGGAGATAAGTTGTGCAAGCAATGGGGCATGGGGATTCACCTCACCCTATTGGAAAAGTCTAAAGGGGTATGGGTGTAGAGATGGGAGAGAGCAGATTGGATGAGGGGATATCCTGTATGACTGTTATTCTGGGGTGGTAGGTAAGGAAAAATGGAGGAAAATTGTAAATCAAAATCTGACAGAAATGAATGATGAAGTTAAGAAAGCATTTGGAAAAAGAAAAAAATCAAAAGATCAGGTAGTTTGTTTCAATCTGGATTCAAACTCAGTTCATTCTAGGTCTTTCTCTGGATGTAGACATCTCTCTCCATCACGAGTCTTTTGGGATTGACTTATATCACTGCATTGCTGCAAAGAGTCCAGTTTATCAAAGTTGGTCATCATACATATGTTGTGTCTGTAATTGTGTACACATTTCTCCTTGCTCTACTCTTCTCACTCAGCATCAGTTCATATAAGGCTCTCCAGGTAAATATGAAGTCCATCTGCTCCTTATTTCTTATAGCACAACAGTATTCCATTACATGCATATACCACAACTTGTTCAGCCATTCCCCAATTGATGGACACTCCCTTAATTTCCAATTCTTTGCCATCACAAAAAGAGCTGCTATAAATATTTTTGTACAAATGGGTCTTCCTCCCACTTCTATGATCTCTTTGAGATATAACCCTAGAAGTGGTATTGCTGGGTCAAAGCATCCCCTCAATTTTCAATTCTTTGCCACCACAAAAAGAGCTACTATAAATATTTTTGTATGTGTGTGTCCTTTTTACTTTTTTATGATCTCTTTAAGATACAGATCTAGTAATGGTATTGCTGGATAAAAAGGCATGCAAAGTTTTATAGGTCTTTGGACATAGTTCTTGATTGCTCTCCAGAACGGTTAGATGAGATCACAATTCCACTAACAATGCATTAGTATTTCAATTTCCCCACATTTTCTCCAATAGTTATCATTTTCTCATTTTGACATGTTACCCAATCTGATAGGTGTGACATGGTATCCCAGAGTTGTTTTGATTTGGATTTCTCTAATTGGTAATGATTTAGAGCATTTTTTCTTATGACCATAGATAGCTTTTGTCTTGTCATCTGCAAACTGTCTGTTCATATCCTTTCATCATTTATCAATTAGACAATGACTTCTATTCTTATAAATTTGACTCAGTTATCTATATATTTCAGAAAATAGGTCTTTATCAGAGACACTGGCTATAAAAATTGTTTCCCAGCTTTCTGATGTCCTTCTAATCTTGGTTGCATTTTCTTTGGTTGTAAAAAAGCTTTTAAATTAATTAATCAGAATTATCCATTTTTCATTTCATAATATTCTATATCTCTTATTTGGTCATAAATTCTTCCCTTCTACATCAATCTGACAGGTTAATAATTCCTTGATTTCCTAATTTGCTTATGGTATCACCCGTTGTCTCTAAATCAAGTACCCATTTGGTCAAAGGGTACTTTGATTTAATAATTTTTTTGGCAGAGCTGTAAACTGCTTTCCAGAATGACTGGACCACATCACAGTGCTACCAATAGTGTATTAGTGTACTTGTTTCCCAACAAAAGCTCCAACATTTGCCATTTTCCTATTTTTTTTTTGTCAAAGTCATCAATCAGATGGATATGAAGTGTAACCTCAGAATGGTTTTAATTTGCATTTCTCTCATTATTAGTGATTGAAATTATTTTTTCATGTGGCTTTTGATAGCTTGGATTCTTTCCTCTGAAAATTGCCTCTACATATCCTTTGTCCAGTTATCAATTAGGAAATGGTTCTTGTTCTTATAAATTTAAATTAGTTCATAGGTGTCTCAGAAATAAGACTTTTGTCAGAAAAACTCACTGCAAAGATTTTTTCCCTGACCTGCTTTTTCTTCTAATTTTGACTGTATTGGTTTTGTTTTTTTCAGAAAACTTTCTAATTTTGTGTAATCAAAATTGTTCATTTTACTTTCAGGGATCCTCTTTATCTTTTGCTTGGTCATAAAACTCTTTAGTTTTACAGGTAGTTTCTTCCAGAATAATTTTATTATTTTTTAATTTTATAAAATAATCTTTTTGTAGTTTAAATGTAATGGAACTACATAATTAAATTAATTTAGGCAGCATTGCTATTTTTAATATTGGCTCAGTCTACCCATGATCAATTAATATTTCCCCAGTTATTTAGATCTAATGTTATTTGTGCAAAGAATATTTTATAATTATGCTCATGTAGCTTCTTTGCATATCTCAGCAGGTGAGTTTCCAAGTATTGTATACTTTCTGTAGTAATTTTAAATGACATTTATATTTCAATATTTTCCTTTTGGATATTTTTGGTAATATATATATATATAAATATAATATATATAATATAATATATATAAAATATAATTTATATATAAAAATATTTTAAAAAAGACCCTAACCATTTCAGCAAAATTTGCAAATTCATTAATGAATTTGCAAATTTTGCTGAAATGGTTAGGGTCTTTTTTTTTTTTTTGCTTGACTCTTCAGTGTCTAGAAAGTCATCATATCTTTTGAAAATGTTAAAAACCTAGCCGTGTGACCTTGGGCAAGTTACTTAACCCCCCAGTTGCCCTATAAAAAACAACAAAAAAAAGAATTTTTGGGCGGCTAGGTGGCGCAGTGAGTAAGAGTGCTGGCCTCGGAGTTGGGATGACCCGAGATCGAATCCGGCCTCAGAAAATAAGCACCCACACACAAATAATGACTAGCTGTGTACCCTTGAGCAAGTTACTTAACCCCAATTGCTTTAAAAAAAAAAAAAAGAAAATATGATAATTTTCTTTCCTCTTTTATTATGCCTTTTCCCTCAACTTTTTGTCTTATTGCTTGTAGCTTGCATTCTTTTTAGCAATATATTGAATATAATTGTGATAATAGAAATCCTTGCTTTCCCCTGACCTTATGGCAAAAGGCTCTAATTTACCCATGTTACATATAATATTGGCTCGATTTTAGATAGAAAGTAATATATTAAGGAAAAGCCCATTTACACCTATGATTTCTAGTATTTTTAACATGATTTGGTGTTGTATCTAATGAAAAGTTTTTTTTTTTAATTTATTGATATCATCAGGTAATTTGGGTTGTTCTTGCTATTATGATTTTGATAAATTTTCTAGTATTAACCCAGCCCTGCATTCCTGACATAAGTCCAGCCTGATAATAGTGCTTAATCTTTGTGGTATTTCCTATAATCTCCTTGCAAATGTTTTATTTAAATTTTTAAAATCAATTTTCATTGGAGATATAGTATTCTTCCTTTATTTTAAGACTTCCTGGTTTAGGTATCAAGACTATATTTGTATCATGGAAGAAACTTTTAAGGACTCTTTTTTCCCCATTTAACAAAATAGTTTATTGAACACTGGAATTAATTCTCCTTTTAAATGTTTACTAGAATTCACTTGCAAACCCAACTGGTCTTGAATATTTTTTGCTTTGGGAGTTAATTTTTTAAATTTACTTTCCTCCTAATATTATTTTATTTAAATCTTCTATTTCTTTTCTGTTAATCTGGATATTTTGTATTTTTTGTCAAGATGTTTTCATTTGCTGGGAAAAGCAGTTCCTAACAATTAGTTTTATTTCTTCTTCACTGGACGTGAATTCACATTTTTCATTTTTAATACTAGAAATTTGGCTTTTGTTTTTTTCTTTTTAAAAATCAAGTTGGCTAATAATTTACCTATTTTATTGATTTAAAAAAACTTCCTAGTTTTATTCATTCGGATTTATTTTTGTTTTGCCTTCAGTTTTGTAAATTTCTTCTTTGAATTTCAGGGATTTTTATTTTTGTGTTTAATTGTAGATTTTTAATTTGTTGACAATTCAGTTTTTTTTTTTTCATTACACGTTCAATTTGTTGACATGCTTTTTCTCTCTTTTACTTATGAAATTGTTTAGGTGTATTTTTCTTCTATGTGCTAACTCTGGTATGGTGTATCATTTTTGTCATTATCTTTAATGAAAGTATTGTTTTCATATTTTGTCCCTTGATTCATCTATTCTTTAGTATTGTTATTTAGTCCGCAGTAATTTTTAATCATTACTCCCAAGGTCCTTTATTAGATATAATTTTATTGAATTATTGTCTATAAAAATATATCCAGTATTTCTTCATTTATACAAGGCTTTTTTCCTCCTAATACATGGTCAATTTTTTGAAAGTACTATGCACAACAGAGAAATGGGCATACTTGTTTATATTGTAATTCAATTATCTCCAGAGAGCTATCATATTTAACTTAAAAAAATCTATTCAGGTCCTTAATTTCTTTTTTTTCTAGATTTATATAGGTCTGAGAAGGTATCCCATTTTTATAGTTTTACTGTCCAATTCTCCTTGTAACTTATTTAACTTTTCTGTAAGACTTTAGTGCTATGCTATTTGGTGCTTGTAAATTTGGTAATGATATTCACTGTGTAGGTTATGAATTCTAACTAGATTTTTTTTGCTGTTGTTTTTTCCTTAGATCATGGTTATTACCTCTACCTTTTTTATTTCGGCTGAAGCATAATTGATTATGATCTAGTTCCTTATTTTAAATCTGTGTAAATATTTCTACTTCAAGTGTATTTCTTTTAAACAATGTATTTTTTGATTCTGCTTTCTAATTTATTCTGCTCTCTTCTTCCATTTTATGGATGAGTTCATCTAATTTGCATTCCCAGTTATAATGGTTAATGTTGTATTTCCCTTCATCCTATTCCCATTCTTCTCTTTTTCCCACCCTTTACTTAAGAATTCATCTTAAGACTAATCTCTTCCTTAACATACCATTCCTAGTATCATCATCATCATCATCATCATCATCATCATCATCATCATCATCATCATCACTTTTCTCTTCTCCTCCTTCCCTCCACTGCCCATTGGATGAAATGCATTTTTGTACCCAATTGTGAATGCATATACATGATTTCCTCTTTTAACCTGTTCAGATGGGAGGTCCATGAGTCACCCACTCACTCCTATCCCCTTTCTCCTTGTTTTTACTTATGTATATTTTTACTTATGTATATTTTTGCTTATGTACCCTGATTACGTGAAATAATTTTTCCCATCCTTCCTTTAATGTACCCAGCACCACAGTGTATTCTTCTTCCTTTCTTTATACATTCTTCCTTTAAGATTATCAAAATGGAACAGAACAATTCTCGGGTCCTTATCTAAATAGACTCCCCTAAATAGACTCTGTTGATCAAGGAGTTATGAGGGAATGAGTGCATTTATTAATTCCTTATATGAGAATGAAAGCAATTTTTCTTTGGTAACTAGCTAATTGGCTCAGCAGATAGAATGCTGGACCTGGAATCAGAAGACCTGGGTTAAAACCAGCCTTAGAAATTTATGAGCTGTGTGACTCTGGGCAAGTCACTTAATCTCTGTCTGCCTCAGTATCCTTAAGGTAAAAAGGGGATGATAATAGAATCTATCTCACATGGTAGTTGTGAGGATCAAATGAGATAAAAGTTTGTAAAACCACTTAACACAATGCCTGGCATATAGTAAGTACTTATTAAATGTTTATTCTCTTTCCTTGTTTAGTTCTCTTTGATTCATGGTTTTTTATTCATATTTTCCTTTTTATCTTATCTTGATTTTTTTGTATTTCAAATTCTGTATTCCGCTTTGGTCTTTTCATTATGAATTCTTAGAAGTCTTCTATTTCTTAAAGTCCCATTTCCCCCAATGTAAAATTATACTGAGTTATGCTATGTGTATTATTTTTTATTGTAGGACTAGCTCTTGAGTTTTTTTTTTTTTTTGCAATATCATATTCTAAGTTCTCTTCTCCCTTATAGTCATAGCTGGTAAATCCTTGGGATATCAATTCTTTCATTTTGGTGGCTCATGATATTTCTATTTGATCTGGAACATCTGAGATTTAGCTTAAATTAATTAAATTAGCTTAATTTAGATTAAATTGACGGGAGATTTCATTTTGAGGTTTCATTAAGGTGATGACTAATAGATTTGTTTTCTGTTTTTACTTTGTCGTCTAATAGAATTTTCTTTTGGGTGGCTAGATGACACAGTGAATAGAGCACAGGCCCTGGAGTCAGGAGGACCTGAGTTCAAATCCGGCCTCAGACACTTGATACAATTACTAGCTGTGTCACTTTGGGCAAGTCACTTAACCCCGATTGCTCTCCTAAAAAGCAGAGAGAGAGAGAGGGAGAGAGAGAGAGAGAGAGAGAGAGAGAGAGAGAGAGAGAGAGAGAGAGAGAGAGAGGGAGAGAGAGGGAGAGAGAATTCTGTTTAAGATTTGCTGAAACATGGAATTTTTTATTCTTATTTTGGTTATGACTTTCAGGTAGCCTAATGATCCTTAAGTTATTTTCCCCACTCCGTTGTTTTGTTACAAGAAACAGTTGCTATTGGCTTCTTTTCTTGTGTCTCACCCAAGTCACACAGACCAATGCCCTAGACTTCTTCTTACCCTGAACCCCTCCAAACCTCACCCACCCCCCAGGTACAGGTCCTCTCCTCATTCTATGACCCAGACCTGGGTAGTAATAGAGCTGTCTGTTGACACCTATTCCAGAAACCAACCTGGTATCTGAGTGCTCCAGTCCTATGGATCTATGATCTCTTCTTGACCTTTAGCACAGCATCAGTCTTCTTTCAATAGAAAGATCCTAGAATCCTCTGTATAGAATACTCCTTGCCAAACTGCCTCCCCATTGGCCACAAACATCTACTGAGACCTGGGTTGGGGAAATGACTTTTTTTTCCTATTTTCATAATTGGGACATAGTCTGATATATTTTCTATATCTTTGTGGAGGGAGTGTGTTGAAGAAGCTGGGCTATACTTACTCCTATAACTCTTGCACATTGTCTCTGTCTCAATCAGTAAATTTTAAAGGGTTATGTAGTGTGTGTCAGAGAAACAACTTGAACCAATGTGTTTCTGGCTTTGAGACCAGATCTCCATCCACTGCACCACACTGCTTTTTGTTGATGCCACTATACCATGCTGTCTCTAGATGAAATTTGATGCAGTGAAATGTAAACATACTTAAACTGAAATATATTTAATTTACTTAAGGTTAATAATGACAAAGTTTGAACAAATGCCTGTCCTTTTCCTTAGATGTACAAATTAGATTTATGAATTTACTAATCCCTATACTGTGTCGAAAAGAGAATTAGAGGAGACGAAGTAGAGGCACACAGTATAAATGGCTTTTTCAGGTTTACCCTTAAAAGGGAGGAGAGATATAGGATGATTGCTAGAAGGGATGGTGAGCTGAAATGAGAGCTTCTTTAAGGAAGAGAAGTAGATAAAGTCATTCTTGAAGGCAATAGAGAAGACACCAGTTGAGAAAAGGAGAGACAGAGAGGGATGGAGAGAGGGAGAGGGAGACTCTGTGGAGAAGTCAGGAGGTGATGGGATCAGGAGTGCATGTAGATGAGTTAGCTATGGTTAGAACTGCCATCTCTATTTCTGAGACTATTGTGACAGAGGAGATAATGGTGAAAGATATGTAAGATATGCATGGGAGAAAGGTGAGCTCTTACTGAATGTCCTAAGTTTTTGATGAAGTATAAGGTCTTTGCCTGAGACAATGAGGGGAGAGAGTGCTTTGAGAGAGCTATGCATGTTTAAATAGTTGTTGTAGATGGTGTGATGTTGATTTTTTTTCTAGGAAGAATAGAATATTTGTCTTACTCCAGATATTAAGAATAGATAAAAGAAATATGTAGGAGATCCAAGTAGCATGGTTTTATGATATTTTCCAGCTTCCTTTAGTATCATGTTAATAGGAAGACAGATAGTGGGAATTGCGGTTTGGCAAAATATGGCTGGTGTTAAGGATAACTAGATAAGAGATTCAAGAATAGAGTTGAGCTGGTTAACAAAAGGGTCATGATTGGGAAGGGAAGAGAGTATAGCTAGTGCATGAGTGATGGCCTGTGAAAGAACTGAATGATAGAGGAAATGGTGATTGTGGTGAGGGTGAAGAAAAATTTGTAACACACAGAAAAAGGTGGAAAGAGATTGGGATCAGAAAAAGGAATTTCAGAGTTTGTTAACATGGAAATGGAATACTTGTGGGTGATGGAAAGATCAAGGTTATGACTTTCCTTGTGTGTAGCTAAGGTAGAGTGAAGTAATCAAGTAGACTGAGGAACTGAGAATTGGGGTATCTGATTATTTCAGTATTTGGGGAATTACGAATATATATTTTGAAGTCTGTTAGTATGGAGAGAAAAGAGAGAGACTGTGAGCCATGCACTGAATTTAATGAGGAAGGAAGGAAACTATTCCAAAGTCTGATAGATTACAGTCACTAAGATGTGGATTTTATGATAAATTTGTGAAGTGTGAACCTCATAATGAGAATTACAGAATTTCAGAGTTGTAATGTGTTGTAATCCAGCTCACACAAGAATGTGGATTCCCACACACAATAACATATCTGACCAATGGTTGTCCAACCTCTTATTGAAGCCCTCCAAGGAGGGAGAACCTACAACCTCTCAAGAAAACCCATTCTACTTTTGAATCTAATGATTCTTTTCCCTTGACATCGAGATTAGATTGACCTCTTTGCAACCCATTGATTCTGGTTCTGACCTATGGGGCCAAATGGAACAAGTCTAATCCTTCCTTCACATTGACAGCCCTTCCATTACTTAGGCATAGCCCTTATATCCCTTGAGTCTTTGAAAAGAAGGCTAAATATGCCCTATTCTATCAATAGATCCTCATATATTTTGGACGTAAGGCTCATTACCATCTTGGTTGCTCTCCACTTTTTCAGTATCCTTCTTAAACTGTAATGTCCAGAACTGGATACAATATTCCAAATGAGGTCTGACATGGGCAAAGTATGATGGAAATATGACATTACCTCTTCCTGGAAGCTAAGTCCCTCACAATTCATCCCAAATTGTATTATTATTTTTAGTTACTAGCTCACACTGCTAAGTCCTTTTGAACTAGCAATTTACTAAAACCCTAGATCCTTTTCAAAACAACTGTGACCTATCCACATTTCCCCTATGTTATGTGTAGAATTGATATTCTATAACTAAGTTCAAGACTTTAAATTTGTCCCTGTTTGGGGTGGCTAGGTGGCGCAGTAGATGGAGCACTGGCCCTGGAGTCAGGAGGACTTGAATTCAAATCCAGCCTCAGACACTTAATACTTACTAGCCATGTGACCTTAAGCAAGTCGCTTAACCCCAACTGTCCAGCCTTCCCCCTTCTAAAAAGTTAAAAAAAAATTTATCCCTGTTGAATTTCATTTTATTAGATTCAGCACAATGATCTAGCCTATGTCAAACTTGTGATCCCTGCTGCCAGCAAATCTTCCAAGTATCCCAAATCAGATTAAAATATAATTGATAAATATTTAACAAAATAAGTGAAAATAAAATACAGCATAGATAATGTTAAATTTGTGGTTTTCTAAGTCACTATACAGCCAGTAGAGAGCATTTCTATTTTAGTTTGATACCACTCTTCTCACCTAGTTTATCAAGCTCTTTTTGGATCCTTATTCTTTCATCTAGGTAACTAGCTAAATCTTTATATCTCTATTCCTTTCATCCACGTCATTGATCACAATGTTAAATCACACAGGGCCAATTATAGAACCACACTTTATTTCACTGAAATCTCTTGCCATGTTGACACTGAACCATTAATAGCTACCCTTTGAATCCAACCATCTACCAATTTCTGGGTTTTCTTCTTCCTAAGATCTTTGGTAATTTCATTTTTCTCCCTGAGTAATTTTGATAATTTCATTTTTCCCCTTCAAATATTTCTTGGCATACTCCCACCCTTGGAAATTTATGTTTTACCAGGCTCAGTTCTGACCTGAGTAACTTGTTGGGGGACAGAACTGTCCATCTCTGAATGCCAGTACCCTTTGCTTCAGACCTGGCATAGACACAGGCATACTGGTGTCTTGCCCCAGTTCACTCTGTTCCCTAGTTCTCTGGTTGAGAAATGTGGCAGCATAGACCACTTCCATGCTGCTGTCTCAGCCAGAGCAAGCTTTAGGCTTTTGATCTTCTGCAGTGCATTTGTGTGTATGTGTATGGGAAGAGGGTGAGGGAAGTTGTGGTGATGGCATAGTGTTGCACTCTTTCACAAACTCTGCTTTTGGCTTGTACCTTCCCGATAGAGTGTGGTGGTCTGTGTTGTAAGGGGTGCTGAGTGAGCATGTTAAATATTAGAGACTAGACCTCTCTGCTCTTAATTCTTTGAGTTGTTATCTTTTTATATTTCTTTTTGCCTTATTTCCATGGAAACAGCTGAAATTGCTTTATTTCTTTTGCATAATTCCGATTTTGGAGAGATTTCAGGGGTTAAGAGATCAAAGAAAATGGCTTATCTCATTGGTCACACTCAACTTGAGTGTACCACCATCTTTCCAAGGTTCCCAATCCTGGCATTAACCTCAACTGCTCACTGTTCTGCATCTCACATATCCAATCAGGTATTTTTCTTTGTTTCTAACTCTATGTCATCTCTCACTTCTCCCTTCTCCTACCTCTTTATATCCACAGTCACCATAGCTCAGGGCCTCATCATCTCTGAGCTAGACAATTGTAATACATCCTTTATTGGTCTTTTCAAGTGACTTTCCCCAAACTTATACCTAAAAATGTTATTCCACTATTTAATAAATTCCAATGACTTTTGTTTTCTTTTAAGATCAAATATAAACTCCTCTCTTTGACCATTACAACCCTTTACACCTAGTATCAAGTTGTCCATTGCTTCCTTTCTCACACTCTGCCTTTTTGCTATTACACACACACACACACACACACACACACACACACACTACTTCTTTTCTTTGTATCTTTGCACTAACTGTCCTCCGTGTCTGGAGAAACCCTGAAGATCTTCCCCTCCCAGAGTGATATTTTTCTAGATAAAGATGCCATTATCTGCCTCATTTCTTACCTAGATAATCACTGAATGGGCATTGTCTCAGTGAAACTGAGACCTGTTTAAAGACCTTAGCTTAAAAAGGCCAAGGGCTCCCACTGCATCCAGAGTCATCTCAAGTCATCTCGATCTATAGCTTACCACTGGACCCAAATGTCTCTAGAGGAGAAAGTGAGGGTGGTGACTTATTACAACTCTCCCTCACTTAAATTCAATTCATTTGCATGTCATGACATCACCTCCTCGAACATCTTCAAAAACAAAGGACAAAAAGCAAGAATCTTCATAGTGTTATTGTAAAGAGCAAATGAAATATAATGCATATAAAGAGACCATTAAGAAAAATTTTATATAGTGGTGGAACTGTAACTAAGCTTTGAAGGAAGCTATGGATTCTAAAATGAAGAAGAAAGGAGAAAATGAATTCTTAGCATGGGGAACAGTGTGGGCAGACACTGAAATTGGAGATGGAATGTGGTATGGGAGGAAGGCTAGGTTGACTGAATTGACTATGTAGTATGTAAAGAGAGGTTATGCATAATAAGACAGGAAGTGGAAACTGCCACCACATCATGAAGGCCTTTAAAGGGAAAACAAGTGGAGCTGCCACTGATGATGCAAAATGGCCTCTGTGCCACGTTTTCTCAGTAGCTTTTCACCCCCAGGGGAGGAAGCAGACGCATAGCCCAAATACTGGTCCCAAAGCCCATAGGGCAATAACCTTTCACTTTGTCCTAGGTATATCTGTGCTGATAATTCTGGAATCACCACACCTGCTGGTGTTCTGGGGCCCCTCCAGCCGGCTGCTGGCCCTGCTGCCCTGGGGCTAAAACCGGCTTACAGTCTGGGCTTGGATCGCAGAGTGCTGGGCTGTTGGTTCCCAGCTCGCTGTGTTGCCCACTCTCAGAGCACTGGGCTGGCCACTCCCTGCAGGGCTGCTGGACTGTCCTCAGCAGGAGGTTAGCTTCTCTGTGCCGTTCTGTGGGTGCTGGGGCTCCAGAAGTTGTTCAGATTCCTCTTTTACATTGTTTGGAAGTAGTGTGGGGCAGAGAACCTTGGAAGTGCTGTTTCTACTCTGCCATCTTGTCTCAGCCCCTGAGGAAGGCCAATGGGTGCTTTTTTAAAAAATATTATTTTTCTTTCTAAGGGAGATAATTTATTTTTTTCCAAATCAAATGCTTTATTAACTTCTGGTTTACATCATTCATTTCTGCCAGATGTTGAGTTACATATTTTCTCCCCATTTTTCCTCTACCCACCACCCCAAAATAGCAATCCCACTGAATATCCCATCTTGTAATGTGCTCTCTCTCTTATCTTCTCCCATACCCCCTTTGACTTTTCCAGTAGACCATGGTGGATCTCTTTGCCCCAGTGCCTGTATACCTTATTTTCCAGTTACATGTAAAATAATATTAATATTAGTGTATATATATATATATATATATATATATATCACATATGTATATATTTTAAAATTTTAGTTTAAAAATTTTAATTCCAGATGCATTCCCTTCCTCCTTTGTCACAGACCCTTACTGGGAAGATAAGCAATTCAGTATAGGTTGTACATGCGTAGCTATGCAAAACATTTCCATAGTTGATATAATGTAAAAGACTGGCTATATTTCCCTCCCTCCTATCCCACCTCACACTTGTTCTATTCTCTATTTTGTTCCTATTCCTTTTCAAAACTGGGTGCTTCCAACTTCCCTCCCCCCCAGCTTCCCCTCCCTTCCATCTAACCCCCTCTCATACCCTTTCCCCCTACACTATTGTAGGGTGAGATACCCTATTTAGTGTGTATGTCATTCCCTCCCTGAGCCGAATTCAATGAGAATAAGGTTGACCCATTCCCTTTTGCCTTCCTGTTCTTCTCCTCCATTGTAACCTTTTTCCCTTGCCTCTTCTATATGAGATAGTTTATCACATTCTGTCTCTCCCCATTTCTTCTAATTATATTCCTCTCTCACCTCTTAATTTCACCTTTTAAGTTTCATCCCTTCTTATTAAATTGGTCTTGTGCCCTCTATCTATGTATACCTGTAAATATATATACACACATTCACATATGTATTCATACACCCATATACACACCTATATAGAAATACATACATATATATGCATATGTATGTATGTGTGTATGTATTTCTATTCCCTCCAACTATTTTAATACTGAGAAAAGTTTCTTCAGTTACAATTATCATTTTTCCATGTAGGAATGTAAATAGTTCAACTTTGATAAGTTCCTTATGATTTCTTTTCCATGTTTAACTTCCCATGCTTCTCTTGCTTCTTGTATCTGAATGTCAAATTTTCTATTCAATTCTTGTTTTTTCATCAAGAATGCTTGAAAGTCTTCTATTCCACTGAATGGATATATTTTCCCCTGAAAAATAATACTCAGTTTTCCTAGATAGGTGATTCTTGGTTTTAATCCCAGCTCCTTTGACCTCTGGAATTCCAAACCCTTCAGTCCCTCAGTGTAGAAGCTGCCGGATCTTGAGTTATCCTGATTGGGTTTCCACAATATTCAAATTGTTTCTTACTGGTTGCTTGTAATATTACTCCTTGATCTGGGAATTTCAGAACCTGGCTGATTGGTTTCCTTTTTTCGGATCTTTTTCAGGAGGTGCTTGGTGGATTCTTTTTTTTTTTTTTTTTTCTTTTTTTTTTTTTTTTTTTTTTACTTTTGGAAGAACTCTTTATTTGATAAAAACTGCTAGGAAAAATTAAAAGCAGTCTCAAAGAAATCAGGCTTAGTCCAACACCTTATACCATATTCCTCAATATATTCCAAATGGACATGAGATCTTCATATTAAATATCATATTATTTTTAAAAATTAAAAGAAAAGCAGTACAATCCTCATAGCTTTGGGCAGGAGATGTATTCTTTTTTTTTTTTTTTTAAACAAATACTTTATTAACTTCTGTTTTGCATCATTCATTTCCGCCAGATTTTGAGTTACAATCATTTTCCCCCCATTATTCCCCTACCCAACCTCCCAGAATAGCAGTCCCACAAGATATCGCTTCCTCCAATCTGCTCTCTCCCATACCTTCTCCCATACCCCCATCGACTTTTCCATTAGAGGAAGATGAATCTTTGTGTCCCAATGC